>SJYC01058824.1:0-30312 GCA_006408675.1 Madoqua kirkii
CCCCTAGGTCATCACAGCCTGCCAGGCTGGGCTTCTCGTGCTATAGGGAAAATATACCAGCTGTCTCTTTTACACATGATGGTGTATATATGTCAATGCTACTTTTTCTATCTGTCCCACTCTTTCCTTCCTCCACTGTGTCTACTGTTTACAAAAGCCAGAACATGGGAGAAACCTAGATGTCCACTGACAGATGAATGGATAAAGAAGTGGTCATATATACAAAGGATAAATTATTTTTTAAGATGCAAACAGGTTTTTCTCATAGGAGATATTTGATGTTTTCACATATGAAAATAAATAAGCATTTTCACTATGGAAAATCCTCCCTTCAATAAGCTTGGATGGGAGACTCCAAATTCTATTTGGGAGGTTCTAGTTGAAGGCAATGGCACCCCTCTCCAGTACTCTTGCCTGGAGAATCCCATGGACGGAGGAGCCTGGTAGGCTGCCGTCCATGGAGTTTCGAAGACTCAGACACGACTGAGCGACTTCACTTTCACTTTTCACTTTCACCCATTGGAGAAGGAAATGGCAACCCACTCCAGTGTTCTTGCCTGGAGAATCCCAGGGATGGGGGAGCCTGGTGGGCTGCCGTCTATGGGGTCTCACAGAGTCAGACACGACTGAAGCGACTTAGTAGCAGCAGCAGCAGCAGCAGCAGCAGCAGCAGCAGCAGCAGCAGCAGCAGCAGTCTCAATGATATCAGGGTGAGGTGAGGGCAAGAAAAACTAGAGCAGTGCTAACTGTTAACACGGTAGATATTGCATTGTGTCTCACAGTGGGTTTTGGTTCTTTGAAGCCCAGAAGTCAGCCCCATTCTCATTCTGACTGCTAAAAATGAGTCATTTCAATATGTCATGGCAGGCTCAGATGCTAATGCAGGAGACATTCTCAGAAAGTAGCAGTTGTATCAGCAGATACACTGCCATAGTTCTGCTAATTTTTTATTTTTATTTTTTACATATAGAAATCATTCTCCCTGAGAAAGCCTCCTGTTGGGTTCTGTGATATTTCCTTGCTTTCCCTTGTAGAAGTTTTGAAACTACAGATGTTCAGCTGATTATCAGCAGACACCCCAGGTCTAGACTTAGGTAAAGAGTGAGAAATGCCAGGCAGGGGGCTGTCTTGAAGATGTCACTGCTGTGAATTCATGACATATGTCACAGATGTCTCCTGCATGGAGAACCTGCTGATTCTTGGTATAAATAATCTTGCTGATTCTGTGTTAGAGCTAAGAGGCGAAGAAAACATATTATTGTCATTAAATGACTGGACTTCATTTGGCTTACTTAGAGAATAAGCACCAGTGAAGTCAGTCCCTGCCAGTTAGAACCACCCAGGCAAAGCCCTTTAAAGAAACACTTAGATGACATTGTTTCTACTCATCTAAAGAGTTTCTCTAATAGCTCAGTGGTAAAGAACCTGCCTGCCAGTGCAGGAGATGCAGGTTTGATCCTTGGGTCATGAAGATCCCTGGAGAAAGAAATGACAACCCACTCCAGTATTCTTGCCTGGGAAGTCCCATGGACAGAGGTGGGCTATAGACCATGGGGTCACAAAAGAGTCAGACATGACTTAGTGACTAAACAAAAACAACTCATTCTAAAAGTTTTTGTCTTCTAAAAGCGGTCTTTTGTCTTAGACCTGTGGGATTGTGGACAAAATCCTATATAGTAGAAGACTTAATTTTCTTATAATTTTTACTTCTCTTCATCATTGCACATCAGGAATGATATAAAATAATAGGAAAAATATTAAACAGTATAGGGCCTAAATCTTTGTGTACAGAGACTCAGCTGAGCAAAAGAACTCTTGAAGTTTTATTATCACCTGAGATTCTGTAAAGGAGAGACTTATTTGTTTGATGCAAAGAATTTATCATTGGGTGTGGCTATTCCTTTGGTGGGATGGGGACATTCTTAATCCTTTTGTCTGCTCTCTGATGGATGAGGATAAGAAGCTTGTGTGAGCTTCCTGATGGGAGGCAGTGGCTGTGGGGAAAACTGTATTTTGCTCTGGTGGGCAGGGCCAAGCTCAGTAAATCTTTAATTCAATTGTCTACTGATGGGTGGCACTGTGTCCCCTCCCTGTCAGTAGTTTGACCTGAGGTGACCCAGTCCTGGAGTCTCCAGGCTCTATGGTAGGGCTACTGGTGACCTCCAAAAGGACTTATGCCAACACATGCCTCCCAGGTCTGTTGCTGCCAGTGCCCTTGTCCCCATGGCAGGCCACTGTTGACCACGCCTTTGCGGGAGACCCTCAAACAGTCATGGAAGGTCTGGCTCAGTCTTGTGGGTTACTACTCCTTTCCCCTGGGTCCTGGTGCACACAGGATTTTTTTTGTGTGTGTGCCCTCCAAGAGTCTCTGCTTCCCCCAGTCCTTTGGGAGCTGAGGAATTAATCCCCCTGTCTTTCAAAGTCAGATTCCCTGGGGATTCCCAATCCCTTTGCCAGATCTCCAGGTTGGGAAGTCTGTTTTGGGGCCTAGAACCTTTGCAGGTACTATTGGTACTATTATTCTCCAGTTTGTGGTTGCACACCTGGAGGATATGGGATTTGCTTTTATCATGATGGCCCCCCCTCCTACTTTCTCATTGAGTCTTCTCCTTTGTCCTTGAACACAGGGTATCCCCTTTGGGGGAAGGGGTTCCAGCATCCCTCTGTCAATGGTTGTTCAACAGCCCGTTGCAATTTTGGTGTTCTCACAGGAGAAGATGAGCACATGTCCTTCTACTCTGCCATCTTGATGGACCATTCTATGGGTATGTGTGTGATAATCACTCAGTTGTGTCTGGCTCTTTGTGACCCCATGGGCTGTAGCCTGCCAGGCTCCACTGGCCATAGAATTCTCCAGACAAGAATACTGGAGTGGGCTGCCATTTCTTCTTGACCTTGCCAAGAGGAAGGGGATCTTCCCGACCCAGGGATTGAACCTGGGTCTCCTGTATTGCAGGCAGGTGCTTTACTGTCTGAACTATAAGGGAAACCCATTCTATGGATGATCACTTTCTAATTTGCCTTTTACTTTGGAAAGTAGGGAAGTACTTAGTGTTTCAAGTTAGTAAGATAATATCTACCAAGTTAAGCAAGTTTCCCAAAGGCCTGCAGCTACTAAGTGACTTACCTGAGATTTGATTCCAGATATATCTAGCTCAAATCTATCCCATGTAGATCTGGCTCACTTATATGCACACTAACCATCCCAGTGAAGGTCAGTGACAACCTAAAGCGCAGCTTGTGGGACACAGAAACAACCTTCACTCTTCCCCCATCTGATTGTCCTGGTTATGTGCAAACTTCCAGAAGGAAAAGTTTACGGAGGGAGAAACAACCCTGATGGGGAGTTTCAACTCTGACTTGAGAACATAGTTCTCAAAAAAAAAATTGCTTTATTTATTTATTTTTTTCTAATAAAGTGTAGTTTCAGGCTTCCCAGGTGACTCAGTAGAAAAGAATCCACTTGCCAATGCAGAAGCTGCAGATGTCCCGGGTTCAGTGGTTTGGGAAGCTTCCCTGGAGTAAGAAATGGCAATCCACTCCAGTATTCTTGCCTGGGAACTCCCATGGACAGAAGAGCCTGGGGAGTTACGGGTCATGGGCTCACCAAGAGTTGGACACAACTGAGTGACTGAAGATGTGCATAGTTGTTCTACAATGTTGGCCAATCTCTGTTTTAAATGAGAAGACAGTTATTTTACTAGGCAAGTTTTACGCTGACCTATTTTACAAGACAAGTTTTACATTTTAGGTGGAATAGGTTAGAAGGTAAGTTATGTTTTGACAATAACTAGAGCTAGATTTTTCTTTTTTATATATGAGTTATGGTGTGTAAATTTCAGCCTCATTGTGAATGTGTGTTATATGTACTTTTTAGGCAGCCAGAAAATATATTTATTCTGGCTGAATAATATATCTAGACTATAATAATTTCTCTTATGAGCTTAAGACTCTTATTTCCATCTGCCTCCTCTATATATCCCCAGGAATTCTTCATTATATGAAATTCTACATGTCTAGAAGTGAAGTCTCTATTTCCACCTGAACTGTTTTATCCTTGTTTTTATTTTGATCAGTGGAATTTACCTAAGTTTCAAACAGTGGTTCTTTTCTCTTCTAACTCCCTTTCCTCTCCTTCAACCAAAAGGTTTAATTGTAAATACATGAAGAATTGGGCTTTCCTGGTGGTTCAGCAAAGAACCAGCCTGCAATGCAGGGGGCATGGCTTCGATCCCTGGGTTGGGAAGATCCCCTGAAGAAGGAAATGGCAACCCACTCCAGTATTCTTGCCTGGAAAATCCCCATGGACAGAGGAGCCTGGTGGGCTACAGTCCAGAGGGTCACAAAGAGTTGGACACAGCTGATGCGACAGAGCACACATGCACATAAAGAGTAATCTAGATGAAATTTGATAAATAGGAACTCGCTTATGCAAGTAGGGACTGGGAAGTCTAAAATTTGTAGGACAGGGTGGCAGGCTGGAAACTGTTGGGCAAGACCTGGTACTGGCAGCCTCAAGGCAGAGTTTCTTTTTTCTCATGGAAATTAGTTTTTCTTTATGATCCTTCAACTGATTGATTAAAGCCCACCTCATCATCCTCATTGTGGAGGAAATCAACTTCGCTTAAAGTCAATTGACTATAGATGTTTTTGTGCTCATGAGGCTACTTCCCGAACAGTGATTTTACGGAGCCTGCATCTATGGAAGACAACTCATTTCACCATGAGATCATTTTTGTATGATTTTGGAGGAGATTTTTTTCTTCTCTCTTCATGGTCTATGAGGAAAAGAAATTACCTTCCCTATTCGCTAAGAGAGTTAGGAAATATGTACATTCTTTTCTTCTTTGGGTTTGTTGAATCAATATTAAGGGGCATTAAATCTGGATGATTTCTTGTTTGGTATTTTATTACATGGCCATTTATCACCTTTTTCTCCTTATCACTGTGCATCTGAGGTTGAAGGATTAGGCAATAGGGATTGAGTTTTATTAAAGTACAGATGAAATATTTCAGATAAAGTATGTGCTTTATATCACTTAATGAGCTTGTAGCTAACATATATCATGCAAAATAAACAGAAGATATGATATCTATTCACAAATAGCTTGAAGGGTACTGGTGTATTGAAATATTCTAATGTGAGAACAATAATAACCTTATTAAAAAATGAAAAGAAATACATTGCCTTACTTTTATAGATTAGATATATTAAAATAGCAAATTTCATTAAAAAATGGATTGTTATGACATTTGAGGTCTCTTCACACAAGAAAAAATGTTAATGCTAATCTATCAAGATTTAAAGGAAATTAATTAAGCAATAGGGATTGAGTTTTATTAAAGTACAGATGAAATATTTCAGATAAAGTATGTGCTTTATATCACTTAATGAGCTTGTAGCTAACATATATCACGCAAAATAAACAGAAGATATGATATCTATTCACAAATAGCTTGAAGGGTACTGGTGTATTGAAATATTCTAATGTGAGAACAATAATAACCTTATTAAAAAATGAAAAGAAATACATTGCCTTACTTTTATAGATTAGATATATTAAAATAGCAAATTTCATTAAAAAATGGATTGTTATGACATTTGAGGTCTCTTCACACAAGAAAAAATGTTAATGCTAATCTATCATAGATTTAAAGGAAATTAATTAATTATGTTCATGGGGTTCTCAAGGCAAGAATACTGAAGTGGTTTGCCATTCCCTTCTCCAGTGGACCACATTCTGTCAGACCTCTCCACCATGACCCATCCATCTTGGGTGGCCCCACATGGCATGGCTCAGTTTCACTGAGTTAGACAAGGCTGTGGTCCCTGTGATAAGATTGGCCTGTTGTCTGTGATTGTGGTTTCAGTCTGTCTGCCCTCTGATGCCCTCAGTGCCTACTGCCTTATTTGGGTTTCTCTTACCTTGGATGAGGGGTATCTCTTCACGGCTGCTCCAGTAAAGCACAGATGCTGCTCCTTACCTCAGACGTGGGGTGGCTCCTCTTGGTCTTATGTAGCATGCCTTCCTCCAAAACCATTAACTCTCTGCTGGGGCCACGGCATCAGGAGTGGGTGCGGCATGGCTCCTTCTCACCTGCCGTTAAATTAAAAGACACTCCTTGGAAGGAAAGTCATCACCAACCTAGGTAGCATATTCAAAATCAGAGACATTACTTTGTCAACAAAGGTATGTCTAATCAAGGCTATGGTTTTTCCAGTGGTCATGTATGGAAGTGAAATTTGGACTATATAGAGAGCTGAGCACCGAAGAATTGATGCTTTTAAACTGTGGTGTTGGAGAAGACCCTTGAGAGTCCCTTGGACTGCAAGGAGATCCAACCAGTCCATCCTAAAAGAGATCTGTCCTGTGTGTTCATAGGAAGGACTGATGCTGAAGCTGAAACTCCAATACTTTGGCCACCTGATGTGAAGAGCTGACTCATTGGAAAAGACCCTGATGCTGGGAAAGATTGAGGGCAGGAGGAGAAGGGGATGACAAAGGATAAGATGGTTGGATGGCATCACTGACTCAACGGACATGGATTTAGGTGGACTCCAGGAGTTGGTGATGGACAGGGAGGCCTGGTGGTTCATGGGGTCGCAAAGAGTCGGACACAACTGAGCGACTGAACTGAACTGAATTAATTATGATTCTCAAAATAAGTCATATCTACAGAAACAAATTGATCCTACTAAGAATTCTGGTCTTTTGCTGCAAGCTTTCAAAGAATTATTTTGTTGTTTTTATTGTTGCCTGATCTTTTAAATTAAACCTATGCTTTTATCATTCTCAAAGAAAATCTGAGATCAAATTAATGCAACTGGGCATTCCTGAAGTTATTATGCAATCAAAACAAATCTTCATGTACCAGGTAGAATTTCTTGCCTTTTTCAGATAGTGACTATCTTAAATGACTATTTCAAATGCATTGTTTACAGCACTCTGTTGGATTCTTTTGAATAGTGTTGGAGAACTCTGGCAGTTCATCTCAAGGATGTCTGTCTTGATTTTTCTGCACACATGTTAGTACTTCTTGGTTCCTCAGGAAATGCCAACACAACTTTTTCCTACTGAAAGGCTATGCCCAATGTAAGTATTTTATTCTTTCCCTAATTAAGTTACTATAGTGTAGTTCTGAAGAGAGTGGGCTTTGAGCCAGAGATTCTTGCCTCAGTCACTTCCGAAAGCCAGATAATGGGTGAGCTTTTGATTTTTCTGAATTGATTTCCTCACAGAGCTGGCATGCAGATCAAGTGAGCCAATATGTGTAAAGTACTTTGCAGGATGCCAGGCACATAGTGGCATAAATATAGCTAAGAGTTATGACTCTTGAATTCCTACTAGCTAGAAAATCTGAATGGTTTGTTCTCTATCAAAACCAAATGGAGATGATCCTGGGCAGAATATTTTTAAGTTAATGTTTCTATAGTCCAAGTTTTATTAAAAGGCAAAACAAAAACAAAAAACCTTTGACTCCTAAAATGAAAAACCCAGAACTGGATGTCCAAAAAAAAAGGTGATTATTGAATAATTATTCAATGTTAGAGCTGCAAGAATCCATACAAATAATCTAGGGCAACCTCTTCTCCTTAAAAATAAGGCATTTGAGACCTAGAGTAACTTATCCATGGTTATATTATAGCTAGAGAGCAGTAAGGTAGAAAGCTCCATTTTGACTCATTCTTGGAAAGAAACATGACACAACTTTTTGCCTTCTTAGCCTCTTTATTTACATTATATTTTTAATTGGAGGATAATTGTTTTACTATTGTGTTTGTTTCTGCCATACATGAATCTGCCATAGGAATACATATATTCCCTCCTTCTTGAACCTTCCTCCCACTTCCCACCCCATCCCACCCCTCTAGGTTGTCAGAGTACAGGGTTTGAGCTCCCTGCATCATATAGCAAATTCCAACTGGTTATCTATTTTACATAAGGTAATGTGTGTGTTTCAGTATTATTCTTTCAATTTGTCCCTCCCTCTCCTTCCCTCACTGTGTCCACAAGTCTGTTCTCTATGTCTGTATCTGCATTGCTGCCCTGCAAATAGGTTCATCAGTACCATCTTTCTAGAGCCCATATATATACATTAATATACAACACATGTTTTTCTCTTTTTGACTTACTTTGCTCTGTATAATAGGCTCTAGGTTCATCCACCTCATTATATTTGACTCAGATGCATTCCTTTCTATGGCTGAGTAATATTACATCATGTACATGTGACATAATTTCTTTATCCATTTGTCTGTTAATAGACAGCTATCTTGCATCCATGTCCTAGCCATTGTAAATAGTGCTGCAATGAACATTGAGGGTACATGTGTCTTTTTCAATTATGGTCTCCTCAACTCCTTAGCTTCTTAATGAAGCAGATTTATCTATTTAATAGAGAAACCTATATTTTTCAAATGAGTTAAAAGTGCTATCTATACAACATTTAAATTATTAAAGACACATAAGAGTGAATAAAATATGTTACAGAGCAGCTCCCCACTGCTAATTTATTCTGATTATTTTCTCATAAAGTGGAGGTTTTTCAGATTGGATTATTTGTAACTAGCTGACTGATTAATTTATATGGTGCCCGATTTAGGCACTCCCACACTGCTCTCTGAGGGCTTGGTATCAGGAAGGAAAGCTGGCATTAAAGTTAGAACATCAGGAAGTCAGGAGTCAGATGAGCAACCTCTTCTCTCTAGCTTGGCTTGAGCTATTGGTATAATCACTAGTCTACTATAACACTAAATTTTGGGAATTGGATTATTTGTAACTAGCTGACTGATTAATTTATATGGTGCCCGATTTAGGCACTCCCACACTGCTCTCTGAGGGCTTGGTATCAGGAAGGAAAGCTGGCATTAAAGTTAGAACATCAGGAAGTCAGGAGTCAGATGAGCAACCTCTTCTCTCTAGCTTGGCTTGAGCTATTGGTATAATCACTAGTCTACTATTAACACTAAATTTTGGGATCATTGTCTTAAAAAATAAAAACATTCAGAATGAGACTTCGGTTCAGAAATCCTGCCCCAATCAGATGATTCTTGTATTTGGCTGACTTGAAATTCTGGGAGTAGCAGACAGATCGGGTAAGCACATGGTTAGTATAATTTCTCTTGTTTGTTTGAGATCATGAGTGTTGTCTCCATTATGAAAGCTCTCCCTTGATGACTTACACCTTGCACATAATGCTTATTCTATGGGTTCACTCCTGATTTTATTTCATCTTCTGGATGTATAATACTTATTTGCCAAATGAGATTGAGATGTGTGTTTATTGCATGTAATCTTTTCATTTTGAGTCTCTTAGGCAAGTTTAAGCAAGCAGCAAATGCTAAAATGAGTTTCCCCAAAGTTTATAATGGCTTATAGCATCTGTCCAACTTGGTGGAGCAATATTTTCATGCTAGCTGAGCAGATTTCATGGAGTCTTCTTAGAGTTTTCAGTTTGATTTCTCTGTTGTCATTTGGTTTAGCCATTTCTATTTATTATGCTTTGAAAGAAGAAGAGACATGATTTCAACAGTAAAAACTTAGTGCAGCATTCTGGAAGAGCCTCAGAAAATCATATAAGTGTCAAAATGTTGAGTTGCAAACAGGGCATCACAAACCTAAGAGTAGTATCCTTATTTAAAGTGGGGATAGAATGAAGATTTAGCTATTTGAATTTAGGAAATGAAGCTTGTCACTTAAACATTAGAAGTGGATCAAATAACCTAGAAATCAATGAGAGAATCACCCACTTTAACTATGTCAAACTTTTGAGAGAAGGATGCCATTAGGAATTCTTACAATGTCTATCGCAGTAGGAAACAGCTTCTTTGCTTCTTCATGAAGTGCCTCCAACCTGTCTTTGGGCTCCTCTCATGTTTTGGGCTCCAAAATCACTTCAGATGGTGACTGAGCCATGAAATTAAAAGACGCTTACTCCTTGGAAGGAAAGTTATGACCAACCTAGATAGCATATTCAAAAGCAGAGACATGACTTTTCCAACAAAGGTCCATTTAGTCAAGGCTATGGTTTTTCCAGTGGTCATGTATGGATGTGAGAGTTGGACTGTGAAGAAAGCTGAAGGCTGAAGAATTGATGCTTTTGAAGTGTGGTGTTGGAGAAGACTCTTGAGAGTCCCTTGGACTGCAAAGAGATCCAACCAGTCTGTTCTAAAGGAGATCAGTCCTGTGTGTTCTTTGGAAGGACTGATACTAAAGCTGAAACTCCAGTACTTTGGCCACCTCATCCGAAGAGTTGACTCATTTGAAAAGACTCTGATGCTGGGAGGGATTGGGGGCAGGAGGAGAAGGGAATGATAGAGGATGAGATGGCTAGATGGCATCACCAACTCAATGGACATGAGTCTGAGTGAACTCCAGGAGTTGGTGATGGACAGGGAGGCCTGGGGTGCTGTGATTCATGGGGTCGCAAAGAGTTGGACATGACTGAGTGACTGAACTGAACTGAACTGAACTGAACATGTAGCAGGAACTTGGTCTGAAATGAGATCAGATTTTTAAGTTACCACTAAGTGAACATTATTTAGCATTTTCATTCCTCTAAATAAGCTCATCAAATAATTGCCTTCTAATGGCAGGCAAGCAGGATGACAAGCAGGATGAGGCATCAAGAGGCTAATGAAAATTTAAAGCAGTCTCCATTTTCCGTTGGCTTGGGAGAAGTTTATCAGAGCAATGACACACCCCACAGAAAGTGATATGCCTCCTAGAATGATTGAAGCAAAGACATACAGAACCAGGATAAGTCATCTGGTTTTCCAAAGCATAGTAGTGGGTAAAACTTTGCAAATCAAAAAACAAAAAGTTGATTAAGACTCTTATACCTGAATAGAACTGCCCTTGTCTATAAGTAGGCATCTGATATAAAGATGAAATATCACTAATGCCATCTGCTTTTAGGTATTCTCTCAGGTATTTCTGGATCTGTCCCAGGGAATTTTCATTTGCTCTAACTTCTACTCCTAAAAAATACTTAAGCTGTATACTAAGGATGGAGGATACTTTCTTTAGTTTGGGTTTACCCCAAATCAGACCTCAAGACAGCAAAATAACTGCACATATGTTATTTGGAAAGCGATCCTGTAACCTAAAGTGGAGTCTGGCTGTTCACTTCTCAGAAGTCAATAAGGAAGCAAGGTTGGTGGAAGTTTCCTTTATTCCAGATGCTGGCAATGGTGGGGGAAGTCTTTGGAACTCCTATCCAAAGACTGATTCCCCCATCCCTATTCTGACACTGACAATCAGTGGGCAAGAGGTTTTATAGGCCGAGGGATGGGGCTACATGCAAACAGTACAGTTAGCTCTGGCAGTTATCTTCAAATTGGTCATCGGTTGTCTGATCAGTGTTATCTTGGTTGTTTTAGGTACAATATAGCATATTCAAAAGCAGAGACATTACTTTGCCAACAAGGGTCCGTCTAGTCAAGGCTATGGTTTTTCCAGTGGTCATGTATGGATGTGAGAGTTGGACTGTGAAGAAGGCTGAGCACCAAAGAATTGATGCTTTTGGACTGTCGTGTTGCAGAAGACTCTTGAGACTCCCTTGGGCTTCAAGGAGATCCAACCAGTCCATTCTGAAGGAGATCAGCCCTGGGATTTCTTTGGAAGGAATGATGCTAAAGCTGAAACTCCAGGACTTTGGCCATCTCATGCGAAGAGTTGACTCATTGGAAAAGACTCTGATGCAGGGAGGACTTGGGGGGCAGGAGGAGAAGGGAACAACAGAGGATGAGATGGCTGGATGGCATCACTGACTCGATGGATGTGAGTCTGAGTGAACTCCAGGAGTTGGTGATGGACAGGGAGGCCTGGTGTGCTGCGATTCATGGGGTTGCAGAGTTGGACATGACTGAGCGATTGAACTGAACTGAACTGAATCTTCAGTTCCAGAGTAACGCTGTTTCCGTTTCTTTGAGGCCAGTTCTTGAAACTGGCAGCTTATGTTCTGGCTACAGTCTTGTCATCATGTAGTTAACTTCTCCAGCTGGTGGAGGTTTCAGAATCTAGAATACAGCTCACAGGACGTGGTTCAGATTTCCCAGGTGGCACTAGTGGAAAAGAAACCACCTGCAGTGCATAAGAGACATGGTTTGATCCCTGGGTTTGGAAGACGCTTTGGAGGAGAGCATGGCAACCCACTCCAGTATTCTTGATTAGAGAATTCCATGGACAGAGGAGCCTGGCAGGCTATGATCCATAGTGTCACAAAGAATGGGACATGACTGAAGTGACTTAGTACACACAGGTACACATTATCCATAGCCCTTGTGGAGGACTATGGACTACTCAAAGGTCCTTGACTTTGCTTATGACTAAACTTATTATTATTTGGTCTCTTTTGACTGTTTTCTTTTGTTTCCACATTTTCTCACTTCTCCGATTAAACTTATTCTTTGGCTGAAAATTTTCCACATGCAAAAGGCAGGCTGAGGACATGGGAGTGTAGGACCATAGGGTCCTACTCCATGTCATCTCAGAAAGTGCAATCGATGGTATGGGAAAATTGAGAGAGAAAAAGGAGAAAAGCCAGTGAAGAAAGTCTGAATGAGTGGGTTATCAGCACTGGCAGATAGAGCTCAATTCTGGGGGTCTTCTGAGAAACCATGTATAATATATTTCAGTATTATCCATGGAAGAGAAAACTGGCTTATTTATTCAACAACTCTCATCCCTCATTGGTTGAGGGGTTACTTGGCATCTTGGGCTATCTTGTACATGTGTTGAACAAGCTTTTGTGGTGCTGGAAAAAGCCCCAGACAGGGAAACAGAGGGATTCAACACTTGACAGCTCTACCCTCATATCCTAATCACCTCCCAAAGCCTCCACCTCTAAGCATCAGCATACTGGGGATTAGGTTTCAACATATGAGTTTTTGGGGAGGGATACAAACCCAAAGTTTATAGAACTTTTCCCCTGGACCCTCTGAATTTATGTCCTTCTCACATACAAAATGTCTTTTTATACTGTTCATGGGGTTCTGTTCATAATGAGGGACAGGGGAGCCTGGCATGCTGTAGTCCATCGGGTCATAAAGAGTCAGACTCAATAACACACACAAAATAAATTCATTTCACCCTCAGTGACCCTAAAAGTCTTGATTTGTTCCAGCATCAATACTAAAGTCCAAAGTCTCATTTAAATATCATTAAATGAGAGATGAGTGAGTGAGGCTTGAGGTAAAATTTTTCCTGGGGAAAAATCCCTCTCCAGCTGTGAACCTGTGAAAATCAAACAAATTATATGCTTCCAAATTACACTGGTGGAACAGCGATGGGATAGACATTTCTATTTCAAAAGAGAGAAATAGATAAGAAATATTAAATGAATTAAGTAAGCCATGAGACTGAGGTGGCTTTAATATCGTGGTAGCCTATATAAATGAACCAAAACCTAAACATGTAATGCCTTAAGGTTAAGAAATTGAAATCCAAGGACAACCAATGACAAATGGTCAACTAGCCTTTCCCAAACCAGGCAACTGCTTAAACTACAGCCAATTACATAACTGCTTTGCTTTTACATTTTCTCTATAAAAGTTTTTCCTCTAGTTCCTGGAGATGAAGTGATTCTAACTACTTCCGGTTTGATGCTGTCTGATTCAAATTGATGTTCAAATAAACTCTGAAAAATTCTCCTTAGTTTATCTCTTAACAGAAGAAAGGAGTGATATAGGTCCCAAGCAAGCTCAAAACCTAATGGGGCAAATTTCATAAGACCCTGAGTCTCAGGAACAATCCTCTGGGACTCAATGTTCTGCCTTCCAGACTCATAGCGGGTGGCAATGTCACCTCTGTCATCACTTGGTGGGGCCCCACACATGCCACAGCTCTCTGCTGGGGCGCTGAGGTTCTGGAAGTTTGAGGTTCTATGCTCATGGCTCTGCCAGGTGGTCCTTTGAACCCAGGTGAGGGCATCCATGCCCCCAAGCCTGTGCACTCGGGGCCTGTGATAGGAGTAACAGCCCTGATGATCTCTGAATCACTCTCAGGAACATTCTTCCACTGTTTTCAAGAATGGCTTCAGGTTTCTAGAGACAGTTGATCCCTATTAATCTCCTTATGAAAAGGTAACTTGGCCATCCTCAGTGCTCTTCTTTTTTGCAATATGGATAGGCTGAGAATTTCCCAAATGTCCAAGTTCTGCTTTCTTTTTGATTAACAACTCCATCTTTAAGTAATTTTCCCTCTTCTCACATTTGACCTTCAGCAACCAGGAAGATCTAAGTGGCACCTCCAAACCTTGTTTAGAAATCTATTCAGCTAAAGATATTTATAGGTTGAAAATTCTACCTTCTATAAAATACCAAAAAATGAAATAATTCAATGAAATACTTTGCTACTTTATAGCAAGGGTAGTCTTTCCTCCAGTTTCCAGTAACAGGTTCCTTATTTCCACCAGAGCTCTCATCTGAACGGCCTTTATGGTTCGTCTATTTCTATCTGCATTCTGTTTCTCATTCCTTAGGTATACTGCAAGAAGTTGAGGCTTTCTCTCTAGCTGTTCTTTTTCCGTTTTGAGCTTTCACCAGAATTGACCTTAATGGGGTCCATTCATGGCAATGGAGACTTTTTCTATCATGAAACTCAAAATTCTTCCAGCCTCTACCCATTACGTAGTTACAAAGCTGTTTCACATTTCTAGATATTTGTTGTAACAGTGCCCTGCTTCTTGGTACCAATTTCTCTATTAGTATGTTTGGACTGCTGCAACAGAATATTATATACTGGGTGGTTTATAAACAGCAGACATTTCTCACACTTCTGGAGGGTGAAAAATCCAAGATCTAAGTGCCAGCGCAGTTGTGTTCTGGGGAGAGCACTTTTCATGGTTCATAGACAGCATCTTCTTGCTGTATTCTTACATAGTAGAAGAGGCTAAGGATACATTCATGAAAGTTCCACCCTCATGACTTATTTCCCCAAGACCCCACTATTAATACCATTACCTTTAGGGAATTAGGATTTTGAATCCAAACATTCATAGCATAGCCCTGTGTGTCTTTCCTCTGTCCTCTCTTTACTCCTTGTGTGGTGTGTGCATGCTAAGTGACTTCAGTTGTGTCTGACTCTTTGAAACCCTATGGAGTGCAGGGCACCAGGCTCCTCTGTCCATGGGATTTTCCAGGCAAGAATACTCAAGTGGATTGCCATGCCTTCCTTCAGGGTATCTTCCCAACTCAGGGATAGAAGTCTTGTCTCCAGCATCTCTGCATAGGCAAGCGGGTTCTTTACCACTAGTGTTACCTGGGAAGCCACTTTACTCCTTAGTATTCTTGAATTTCTTACCTTCATTCTTCTCTTTTCATGAGACATAAATCCCCTGATAATGTCACCAAAGCCATGGTTTTCATCATCTCTTGATGACTATAAAAATTACACCACTAGTCCAGACCCTCTTCAGAGATCCAGACTCTAATAGGTAATTTCCTTTGAAAATATCATTAATTTCCCCAAACCATCAATTCCAAGATGAATTAGTTATTTTTATTCTTAAACAAAGGTACTTTATTTGACAAAATTCTGTATAGTAAAAGTTATGGTTTTTCAAGTAGTCATGTATGCATGTGAGAGTTGGAGCATGAAGAAGACTGGGGGTCAAAGAATTGATGCTTTTGAACTGTAGTGCTGGAGAAGACTCTTGAGAGTCCCTTGGACAGCAAAGAGATCAAACCAGTCAATCCTAAAGGAAATCAATCCTGAATATTCATTGGAGGGACTGATACTGAAGCTGAAGCTCCAATACTTTGGCCACCTGATGTGCCGAGCCAACTCATTGGAAAATGCCCTGATGCTGGGAAAGATTGAGGGCAGGAGGAGAAGGGAGCAATGGTAAATGAGATGGTTGGATGGCATTGACTCAATAGACATGAATTTGAGCAAACTTCAGGAGATAGTGAAGGACAGAGAAGCCTAGCATGCAGCAGTCTCTGGGGTGGCAAAGAGTCGGACACAACTGAGCGACTGAACAGCAACATTCTCAAATAAGCCTTCTTTTATGTTTCTTATCTGAGGGACTGATAATATTCAGTTGGCAAAATGGAGTTTTAATAGAGTCTTTCAATATAAATGTTATATTTATATTCTCAGTTATATTCCCACAGATGGTGTTTAAAGTTTTGACACTGGAGGGAATTGCCTAAAAATGAATGCAAATAAGAAAGAGGTAAGATGAAGGGTGAACCTGTAGTACAATAGCTTTTAATGTAATTGAGAACTAAAGCTATTATTAATAAAGTGAATTATGAAGGATTGTTTAGCAAAATTTTACAAGTGACTGAAAAAATACCCCAATCAAATGTCTTCTAGTAAGATAATTGGGGCAAAAGCCAAAAAAGTCATTATCCTTAGTTTTTGGAATTCACAGACTGGTAGAGTAGGTTTATTGAAAAATTGAATTTCATGTATGTATATCCTTGGGCTATAATAACTACCTCCAAAAGCCAATTATAGGAATTAGAAATAGTCTAACACTGTTATTATTTTATTTGAAGAGAAGTATTGAAATTTGTTTTATGCTGCACAAAGAACTTGTTTGATGTATATTTCATGAGCCCTGGTTGAGAGGGAACATTTCATATTGGAATATATGAAAGCTTCTAATCAAACATTTATGTCAGCAAGAGTTCTCTTTTGTGGAAGAAAGTTAATGTGATGAAAAAATAAAAAGGGCATAAGAATACCCTGAAGATGCTAATCCATTTTGGACAAGATAGAGGGCAGGGAGAATTCCCAGTAATGGACAGATCTTGATGTCTGGATCAAAGGCAGGAGCCTGGGGCTACAGAAGTGGCATTGACCTTGACTTCTGCAAGGTGCCTCTTAACCTTCCCTTCTCTTAGCTATGTCTGCACCATTGCTACACCTGCTTAGTGACACAGCAGCTCTGAGTGGTTTGCCTTTAAATCTCTTCAAACAATTTCATGTTTTGGGAGAAAACAGCAGTTTAGTTTAAATGAATATAGGACCCAATGTGAGCGATTTCTGAAGGGGAGACAGGTGCTTTCAAATGTGTTCATTTCATTTGGCATAATATACTTGCTGGCCTGTCTTTTCCAGCTATTCCATGCTGAGTGTGGCTATGGGCTCATATTACCCTGGGATAGGAATTTTCACAAACCGAGCCAACTCATTGGAAAATGCCCTGATGCTGGGAAAGATTGAGGGCAGGAGGAGAAGGGAGCAATGGTAAATGAGATGGTTGGATGGCATTGACTCAATAGACATGAATTTGAGCAAACTTCAGGAGATAGTGAAGGACAGAGAAGCCTAGCATGCAGCAGTCTCTGGGGTGGCAAAGAGTCGGACACAACTGAGCGACTGAACAGCAACATTCTCAAATAAGCCTTCTTTTATGTTTCTTATCTGAGGGACTGATAATATTCAGTTGGCAAAATGGAGTTTTAATAGAGTCTTTCAATATAAATGTTATATTTATATTCTCAGTTATATTCCCACAGATGGTGTTTAAAGTTTTGACACTGGAGGGAATTGCCTAAAAATGAATGCAAATAAGAAAGAGGTAAGATGAAGGGTGAACCTGTAGTACAATAGCTTTTAATGTAATTGAGAACTAAAGCTATTATTAATAAAGTGAATTATGAAGGATTGTTTAGCAAAATTTTACAAGTGACTGAAAAAATACCCCAATCAAATGTCTTCTAGTAAGATAATTGGGGCAAAAGCCAAAAAAGTCATTATCCTTAGTTTTTGGAATTCACAGACTGGTAGAGTAGGTTTATTGAAAAATTGAATTTCATGTATGTATATCCTTGGGCTATAATAACTACCTCCAAAAGCCAATTATAGGAATTAGAAATAGTCTAACACTGTTATTATTTTATTTGAAGAGAAGTATTGAAATTTGTTTTATGCTGCACAAAGAACTTGTTTGATGTATATTTCATGAGCCCTGGTTGAGAGGGAACATTTCATATTGGAATATATGAAAGCTTCTAATCAAACATTTATGTCAGCAAGAGTTCTCTTTTGTGGAAGAAAGTTAATGTGATGAAAAAATAAAAAGGGCATAAGAATACCCTGAAGATGCTAATCCATTTTGGACAAGATAGAGGGCAGGGAAATTCCCAGTAATGGACAGATCTTGATGTCTGGATCAAAGGCAGGAGCCTGGGGCTACAGAAGTGGCATTGACCTTGACTTCTGCAAGGTGCCTCTTAACCTTCCCTTCTCTTAGCTATGTCTGCACCATTGTTACACCTGCTTAGTGACACAGCAGCTCTGAGTGGTTTGCCTTTAAATCTCTTCAAACAATTTCATGTTTTGGGAGAAAACAGCAGTTTAGTTTAAATGAATATAGGACCCAATGTGAGCGATTTCTGAAGGGGAGACAGGTGCTTTCAAATGTGTTCATTTCATTTGGCATAATATACTTGCTGGCCTGTCTTTTCCAGCTATTCCATGCTGAGTGTGGCTATGGGCTCATATTACCCTGGGATAGGAATTTTCACAAGGCCTTTTCATGACTTAAAATTCTTCAATAAAGTTTCCCTTTCTCTACCCTCAACCTCATGTAAGAAGAAGTGCTTACATTTACTGATCTCTTGTAAGTCAACTGTTTCCTGCTTGAAAATCCAGTGAGCAGAAATCTGTTTGTTCCATCTTGCCTTCTTGATTGAAAACCTTGCTGTTAACTAATTCCAGAACATCTGTTGTGAGGTGAAGGTGAAGTCGCTCAGTCGTGTCCGACTCTTGCGACCCCTTGGACTGTAGCCTACCAGGCTTCCCCATCCATGGGATTCCCCAGGCAAGAATACTGCAGTGGGTTGTCATTTCCTTCTCCAGGGGATCTTCCCGACCCAGGGGTCGAACCCAGGTCTCCCACGTTGGAGGCAGATGCTTTAACCTCTGAGACACCAGGAAAGGCCTCTGTTGTGAGAACTGCATCCTAAAAGTGTCTTGACCACGGGGGCCTCCTCTCTGGAACAATCTGAGGATCTGTTCTTTGACTCCTTCCTTCTTGTCTGAGTTTCATCTTGTCCTTATTCTGTCTCTCCCCTTGTCACCTCCTTTCTGGCGCATTGTGGCTTTTCAAACATCTGTTGATAATAATTTGAGCTAATAAAGTATATAAAAACACTAACATTCATTTATTATAATAACCTGATTTTCACTGCCACAAAATTTTAACTTCCAGACTTGAATGGAACAAGTTTTAAATCCCTGTCTGAAGCTCAGATTTACTTTCACTGAAATTATGTCAATTTTATGAGCTTTTTCTGAAGTCAGAATCTTCTTTTCAGAACTGAATTAAAAACAGTGATAGATCTCACATATATCCCCCACACTTATCAATGTACCTTTCCTTGTACTTTCTTCTAATCAAAGTGAGTAATTTTTATCTTTTTTTTTTCTTTAGTTTGAGTTAAAAAACTGATTTTTTTTAAACTGGCAAATTCAATTTTACATAACTGTAGTTTTATTACTGGCTCTGATTTGATTACTTTTAAAAGAGAATTGAAGCTACTCTAATGGCAGCCTGTCTAAATACCCAATTCTTAATAGAACCACATTTGAACATTACATAATAATATTTTAAGAGAGAAATGTAATTTATTTTTAACATTTTACTCCCAAAGTTATTTGCTTCAAAAGCACAATACCCTTTTTATGCCTAGAAAGGAGAAAAAGCTCTGAGAATGTGATGTCTATGTTCTTTGATCCCCATAGTCTTTAACATAATGACACTTTCATTTGTTATCATTTTATGTGTTAGAAATAAATGCAAGATGCATTTATTTCATAAGGTGCAACTCATCTGGAAACCTTGGGAGGGTTAAATCATGTAATATATGTAGTGCTCCTGGCACATCACAGGCTTTCGGCACATCCTGATGTGATTGCAACTTTGGAAGATTGAGAGGAGTTGGACTAATAACCAAGAAAGATAATTTTCAAGGACATTTTTTTTAATATGGAAAAGATAAGTATTTCCTTCTCATACATCAGTACAGGAAAAGTTATTTTGATTTAATTTTCTAACTCAAATGAAACAGGTCTCTGTGCCCCTACTCTCTAAGGAGGTGAGAAATAAAATCTCAGTCACGTGTTTTTATTGTCTTCTCATGCCTTGGATTCCAAATTTGGAGGGGGAAAGGATACTTCTGTGCATATAGAAAGATGTGGGAGGTGGAAGGCCCTCCCTGTTCCTGTAACTCCTTTTTCTGGAAAAGCTGCTTTCCATTTTTCTCTCCACCACCTACCAAGATCTGATACTTCCTACAAGCTCAGAAATGTGTTCTCCAAAAATCCTAGAGAGGATTCATGGACTATAGGCTTGGTCCCTAATGACCTTTCCTGACCAGTTCTTGGCTTCCCTGGGTATCCCACAAGCCATCACCACCAGGGATATTATCTGTATTCATGGCATCTCCCCAAACTCTGTGTGCACGCTCAGTCACTCAGTCATGTCTGACTCTTTGCAACCCCATGGACTGTAGCCCCCGCCAAGCTCTTCTGTTTAGGGGATTTCCAGGCAAGAATACTGGAGTGAGCTGTCATTTCCTCCTCCAGGGGATCTGCCCAACACAGGGATCAAACCTTCAGCTCCTGCATTGCAGGCAGAGTCTTTACCACTGAGCTACTATGGAAGCCCACCCAAACCCCTAGAGCCTACCTTGTCTGAGGAAACTACCCCCGCCCCCCATTTAAAAAAATATTTTTATTCATTTTTTAAAATCTGGGTGCAGTGGGTATAAATTGTAGCACACGGGACCTTTAGTTATGGCAAACTCTTAGTTGTGGGATCCAGTTCCCTGATCAGGGATTGAACCGAGGCACCCTGCACTGGGAGCATGGAGTCTTAGCCACGGACCCCCAGGGAAGTCCCAGGAAACTTCTTTCAGCGGTCTTCTTTCCTAGCATCAACCTTTATCCTGTTCACTCCAAGTGTTTTCACCTCAAATTTAACCCATGGTGGAATTACTGCTTATGCATAGCAGATTTTATTTTCAAACTTCAGACTCTCTGAAGCAGTGAGCCTTGGGTAGAATACAAAGTTTTAGCCATCTCTGGGGGAAAAGGAAGAGAACAATAACCCTTATCCTTTTAGCAACCTGTGTTAGGGAAAATAATATATACATTAAGACAAGGATAAATCATTCTACAATGGTTAGTTTTTCCATCACTTTTATGATGTAAGTTCTTTAGCTATTACACCATGCTCACTAAGGAAAGCAACTGGTCCTGGCCTCCTAGTCCACGAGGGTCTGTCCCTTCCTAGACTGCATGACTGCTTTGCTGTTAAGAGAGAAGAGAGCTTTCAGTAATTGGTGGATCTGGGCAGAATCCTTTGAGAAGGTGTTCACTCATTCCTTGGGCTCAAAACATTCACCATGAACATAACTGAGGTCTCTTCATGCCTCTTCAGGACTGATCCCATCATGGTTCACATCCTTCTTCTTAGTCGCTATTAGAAACTCAACTACCCATGTCATCCATCGCCAGGACTCATTACTGCACTCTCATTCATCTGCTTCCATCGTTTGACCCAGTCTTCTTCTTACAGGCTTCCTAAACCCTTTTGCTGTGCTTCCTGCTATTAGGAAAATTTCCTTCATCCTTATCCCACTTTTGCCCATTCCCTTCATCTTTTTTTTTCCTAGTAGAAGCCTATCTTTCCCACGATGCCATTTGCTCTCCTTCAATCCTTTTAGCTGGAGGATGTGGTTTCTTCCTTACATTCTTGCTTCCTTCTAGAAGTAGGATAAATAGCTCCCCCTTTACTCCTCTTACTTCCTTATTGATTGCAACAAAGTAAATCCAGAACATGTTGGCCAGTTTTAAGTTGTCACTTGCACTTCATCATTACAGTCCAGGGGCCTTGGGAATAATGATGTTGCTATACAAGGGCTCCTCTGCACCTATTTCAATGGCAGGAGAAAGGAAAGCTTTTGTGATACATTCTTGCTTCCTTCTAGAAGTAGGATAAATAGCTCCCCCTTTACTCCTCTTATTTCCTTATTGATTGCAACAAAGTAAATCCAGAACATGTTGGCCAGTTTTAAGTTGTCACTTGCACTTCATCATTACAGTCCAGGGGCCTTGGGAATAATGATGTTGCTATACAAGGGCTCCTCTGCACCTATTTCAATGGCAGGAGAAAGGAAAGCTTTTGTGATTAGGTTGTCATAGGAGCAGAATCTGCATTTAGACTGAGAAGTGGTATCAGATGTCAAAACAGTTTCTGGCAACCAAAATGATTTTGAGTAAAAAGTGCACCAAATATGCTTCAATGAGTGTTTCTATCACTTTTGGCATCTTCCTCATAGATTGTAAAATATTGCATTTTGCATAAATTTACTTTTTGTTAATACCTGTGTTCATAGATGAACAAAACAAAGAAAATGAACAAAAGAACAAGATATAAGAAGATGAGTAAAGGAAACAAGTGATATTCTCTTATGTCCCATATTAAATATAGGAACATGGGAAGGTCTTGTGCTAAAGATTTGTTATCATGGGTAATTAACATATTTTGCTAGATGTGATTTAAGCACAAAGCAACATATCTTTTAAAAAATTGAGCTTACAGTCTGAAGAACAAAATGATAACTCCAAACTGCATCTGTAATAGCTGTTCTGTTTCCTCAGGTGAACATTAAAAAATAAGAAAAAATATTTTTGGTTATCATCTGATGTTTTGATTGATAGATACAAAGAAATTATTTGCCTGTCTTGTTCTGAGAGGTTATGGTTTTGTTGCACTGATTGTTTTCAAGACTGTTTCCCGACAGACATTGCTTAATGGATAAGCCTGGATCAGGTGAGTAAGGAGCACATTTGCCACCAGATGGAAACCTGCGATAATCAGTGAAGTGGGGTTCCTGTCTGGCCTAGAGAATTCCATGGACACAGTCCATGGGGTCGCAAAGAGTTGAACATGACTGACTGAGTGACTTTCACTTTCACTTTTTCAGGTTCCTGTCACTGTCACCCAGGTAATGGGAGCCTCTTCGGTACACTGTGCACCATTCCAGAAAGCGTTAGTTAAAATTGGCCAATCTTTGCTCTGTGTGTATTCTCTCAACCTGATTATGTTATTTTCTTGGAAAAAGATGAGGTGCTAGGATCAAACCGTTTGGCTCAAAATGAGATGCTTTCCATATTCATGATCCTTAGGTCATTGCCATATTCAGAACTATATTAGATAATAAAATTTTAAAAGCCCATTTTCTTTCTGAGTTGCTCAATTTTAATAACTGTTGAATTTCACACCACTATTCCTATCCCTGTGCTAACTGCCTACAGGAAACATAGAAACTTAATTATTGACAGAGCAAATATTTGCATCTTTAGGAAACCAGAATATTCCATAATTTAAGAACTTAGCAAATATTTCCCCTAAAGCCAGATTTTGCACTTAGTTGTGGGTTGTTTTTAAAAATAGCAGTATAACATTTTCAAACTGCAATTGGAATCTTTTATCTTTTTTGAGGTCTGAGTATAGGTTATGAATTCTTTTTAAAATATTTACTCTTTGCTGAATTTTGCCTTTTTTTCTTTCATGTGCTATAAAATATCAGCTTACAAATTGGTAAGCCGCTATGTGCACTATTTTCTTTCAGTATATGAGTAATTTCTATGCCATGTGATGTATTTGTAAAGGCCCACCAATTAGGTTGTGCTGTGTAAAAGGATCTCATTTCAGAGGGTCCATATCCAATTTTATTTTCTCTTGCTTAATCTGCAGCTCTTTGAAAAATATGTAGTTGAATAGCCTCTCATTTGGTGTGAAGAAATTGATTTGCTTTACAGGAGCAGCCTTCTTTAGGGAACTACAAACTATCATATGCAAATGCTTTGAGAAATCTGAAGTGCTATGAAAATAAAAAACATTATTGTTCTTATTTTCTTATGGTTTTTAGATGACTTGCTTTTTATGAATTACCTTTGGGAAGTCCCCCAAGACATTAGTATTGTGGAAACAGCTCTGCCTGGTTGAGACTTTTCAATCTGGTTTTATCTATCAAAACAAGGTTGTTCAATATGGTTTCTGTCCTTGAGAGTGGGAGAAGCTAGAGGCTTCTCTATGCTTTTCCAATGGTCAGCCCATTCAGAACATTATTGTGAAAAAGGAGTGGAATTTGAGAAAACGGCATGAGATTAAGAAACACATGGAGTATCTGTTTTGATCTATAGAACTCTGGGCAAGTCATAGAGCCTATCTGAGACTCAGTTTCCACATCTGTAAAATGAGGGTGAATATACTTGCTTTGGCTTCCCAGGGGGCTTGGTGGTAAAGAATCTGCCTGACAGTGCCGGAGATGCAGGAGTTGGGGTTTGATCCCTGGATTGGAAAGATTTCCTGGAGTAGGAAATGGCAACCCTCTCCAGTATTCTTGCCTGGAAAATTGCATGGACAGAGGAGCCTGGAGGGCTACTGTCTATGGGGTCACAAAGAGTTGGACGCGACTGAGCATGCACACGTGATGATGACCATACTTGCTCTCTCACCTACTTTCTGGAATAAAAAACTATCATGGATTTCAAAGTGCTACAGAAAGATAGTTATTACTAAGACTTATTTATTCATGTACTATTTTTCACTGGAAAGTCATGCACATAAACTGTGCTGTTTTAAAATTACAGCCACTAAATGGCATTTAGTATTATTCCATTAGTCAATATTATAAAAAACCAAAAACTCTTTTCTATTTGCTTACTCTAAAAAGTAATTGAGGAAAAGGTTTACACTTTACATAGAGGGCTTATCATGAGGACCTAAAGACATGATACAGTTTCCCAGAATAGCTGGGTTTCTTTTATTTATTAAAAAAAAGTTTTTCTTTGGCCATGCCACATGGTTTACAGGATCTTAGTTCCCTGACAAAGGATTAAATCGAGGCTCACAGTGGTGAAAGCCTCGATTCCTGATTTCTAACCAGTGGACCACCAGGGGATTCCTCTACCTGGGTTTCTTTTAAGGATGGCTTTCTATTTTTATTTTTTAAGTCAGATAACTGATTATATTTTTCTCTTCACACTAGCTTCTATGAACCTCTAAGTTAAATTTATAGTTTAGGGCAATGGCAACCCACTTCAGTATTCTTGCCTGGAAAATTCCATGGATAGAGAGCCTGGAGGACCACAGTTCTTGGGATTGCAAAAAGTTGGCCACGACTGAGCGATTGAGCACTGGTGGTCCAGTGGTTAAGAATCTGCCTTGCAATGCAGGGGACGTGGGTTTGATATCTGGTCAGGAAACTAAGATTCCACATGCGAAAGAGCAAAGAAGCCCCAAACTAGAGAACTATGCACCTCAACAAAAGATCTTGTGCATGATGCAACAAATATCCCTCATGCCACAACTAAGGCCCAATGCAGCCAAATAAATAAATATGTATTTAAAAAAATTCATGGTTTATGCCTAGCAGAGTATGTATGACTTTATATGTGTGTTTTAATCTCACCACTGTCTTCAATTATTTTGGACTGGATTTTCCTTTTTTTCACAGTTTCCTCCCTCTATTAAATACAAAAGAAATAATTTATTCTATAAGACTTTTGAAGTAAAAAATAATAAAACTTACTAGCATGTAGGTAGCTCAGACAGTAAAGCATCTGTCTACGATGTGGGAGATCTGGGTTCAGTCCCTGGGTTAGGAAGATCCCTTGGAGAAGGACATGGCAATCCATTCCCATACTACTGCCTGGAAAATCCCATGCACAGAGGAGCCTGATAGGCTACAGTCCATGGGGTTGCAAAGAATCAGACACTACTGAATGACTTCACATTCACAAGCATGTAATGAACTCTTACTATGTACTAAGACCCTATATAAAGAGTATCTAGTTTTTTATTTGCCACGATAAAAGCATTATTTCTTACATTTTACAAATGCAACTGAAGCTTAGGAAGTTTAAGTCACTCACCCAGTGGCTTTCCATTGCCAAATGGAGGTTTCTGAATTCCAACGGAGATTTATCTGACTCCAAAATTCATGGTGATTAGTCATTATACTATATTGCCTTTTGATATTAATTGTAATAATGTAACAAATGACTATTATTATTGTTGTATAACCAAAGGCTTTTGACGCAGAACACTTAATCTTTATCAAGAGCATATACAGTGTAGAATACACTATGTGTTTTAAGACTAGATGATTCATATCTTTGCTTGAAAATTGTATAGAGCAAACCTTTTGTCACATCTTTCCTTTACCTCCGTAAAATGATATCAAGGTCTGTTTCTCTATGTGACTTGGTATTATACTCCTGCCAAGTGCATGCCTCTTGGTGACGTATGGAGAGACACATCCAGCAGTTCCCGTTAGCAGGCAGTAGATACATCCTGGCCCTTTCTAGCCATCCTGTCATGCTTTGCTCTTTAAGCTGTACTTCAAATACCTTTGCTACTCCCTTTCCTTTCACGACTTTCAAATGTCATGTCTATTGTCATATCTTACTGTTTAGATTTGCTTAAATGGAAACGTTCTGTTTAGTCCCCTTTCTTTTTGGTATATGGTAACTGCCCTTAAGGGGCTGTGTGTGTGTGTGTGTGTGTGTGTGTGTGTGTTTTTAACACAGTCACAGACACGGTGGTAAAAAAATGTTTGAGAAAATGTGGGCTACACATGGTGATGAAAGATGACCAACAGCAGGATCCTGGCTGTGGTGGGGGGGAAGATGACATTTGATAGCACAATAAGGAAAACGTTGTGGAGTGAATAACTTCTAAACTGGCTTCATACTGAGGGGAGTGTGTTTATTGAAGGTGGAGTGCCCAAGATATGAAAGGCTTTTCCTCCTCAGCAAAACCACATCAAACCTCAAACCCCTCCGAGAACAGGTTCTTCACAGAGGAGAGAAGAGATGTGTTCACAAAGGCTGGAAGATACAGCCAACTAGGGAAGCCATTTCCAGAAAAGTTAGTCACCACACAGTCATTTTTAAGAGAATTGAAGGAGACAAGATTTCCATCACTTTTGAACCAATCCATGTAGTAGCTAACAGGAGTAGGAACAGCTGGAGCTATGAGCATTAATTCATGAAAACTCCTAGGGTAATCATTTGGAACATTATCTTCAGAAAGGATGAAATGCCTTTGCAACTGCCCTGTATTTCCAGTGCATATTCACATGCGGTGCGGCTCAAGATGGAACACAAAAAGGGTCTGCCAAGAATCTAAAATTAGATCGTGAAAAAATTAGGATAAGTAAAGAAGCAGCAGGGAAAATTTTCCCGCAGCCAAAGTTTGCCAAAAGTTTCATTAAACCCTTATTGAAATAGAATTAGAAGTAAATTTCACAACTTTATCTTTTACTCTTTATAACTGTTTTTGTTCAGGGCCATTTTTTTCCATTATGTAATATAGGCCCAATTCTTAGGGCTGTAAATTTTCAGATGATCTATAAACACATGTGCAACCTGAAAAATGACTCTAGAATTGGAAAAAAATCCTGGAAATTAAAAGAAGTCAACATTTAATGAAATATCCATAGAGGATAACATTTTATCACTTGTTTAACTGCAACTTAAATGTTATATCTTAGGATAGAGGCAAAATAGCAAGGAAAATGAAATGAAATATTCTTTAAACAAAATTATTAAAGTTCTCTAAAAAACTTTTATAGTAAAAATATTCTTAAAGTGTCATGACATTTAAAAATATTCTTGATATAATATACAAGGAGACCTTTAAAATTAAGAAAATTGTCTTAAACAATTCAGAGTAGGTTTATATACATACATGTTTGTCTTACTTTTCTATTGCTATGTAATAAATTACCACATATTTGGCAGATCAAAGCAAAACATATTTCTTAATTTCATAGTTTCCTTGTGTTAGGACTCTGGGCGTGCATTGGTTTGGTCCTTTGTTCAGAGTCTAACCAGGATGAATTAAAAGTGCTGGTTGGGCCTGTGGTCTCATTTAGAGATTTAGTTAGCTCAGTTGGCTAAGAGGGAGTCGCCATAAGAGTGACATAGCCCATCACCTTTGTTATATTATGTAACTTAGTCAAGAGAATGGTGGCCCATCGCCTTGATATAGTCTATCAGAAGCAAGTCACAGGTTCTGCCCACACTCAAGGGGAAGAGATTATGCAAATGAGGAGTGGATCATAAACCTAAAGTGACTTATTGGGGTAACTTCAAGATGTGTCTGTCTCAGGGATTGAAGTTAGCCCTTTTAATTAAGATCTTGTTCTTTAGTATGGGGTCCATTATTGTCAGTTTTTCATTTAGTTGTCTTTACAAAGTTCTGAAATAAACCACTCTTTCACGTATGTTGAAGGTGGATATTAGAACCAGTTCAGCCTATAACAGGTGCATAATGAATGAATGGCAGAAATTTTCTTTTTTTCTTTTTCGTTACTAGAGAAGACAAAAGAGATACAGAACTGAGTTTAGAGAAAGACTTGTTCCTGTCTGGGTGTGTCTCCTGTTCCCGAGCCCTCGTGCTCCAAGTGTTTGTTCCAAGAGATTTCCGGGTAAACTTGAGTTGAGAGCTTTGCCTGAACTCTTAGAGCAGGTTTGGGGCATTAAACTAGCAAAGTATTCAAAATTAAGGCAACGACATCAGATAGGACCGAGAGCAACAGTTGCAAGCTTATCCTGGTAATAAGGATTTACTGGCTTATGGTTTGCAAACGTATTCTGGTAATGAAGCTGGCAGGAAACATCTATTTTCCTTTGATTCAGGGTTTTTATGTTCCTGTTTCTTTTATTCCCTCAAATCTCTTCTACTTTTTGTCTTTCTTCTCATAACCTATCAGAACTAGTCTGACTTTCATTTGATCGTCTTCTCATGTTAACATTTTAATTCTCTTCTAATCTTTGCTCCTCATACTTTATGTTTTTTGTCTGTTTGGGCCACTAGAATAAAATAATAAAGTGGATGGGCTATAAGCACTGTTTTCTCACAGTCTGGAGGGAGGGAAGTTTATGATGAAGGTATCCACAGACTCAGAGTCTGGTTTTGGGTTCATAGATAGATAGACCATTTTCTCTTTGTCCTCACATTTGGAAGGGCTGAGAATCTTGCTGAAGCTTCTTTATTATAAGGACACTGTAATCATGTTCACAAAGGCTCCACCCTCATGACCTGATACACTCTCAAAGGCCCTATATTCAAACATCATCACATTGGGGATTAGGTCTCAATGTATGAATTATGAAGACACACAAATATTCAGTCCTTGGTACTATATTATTGCATCCTTTCAGTACCATTACTTTCTCACATCAATAGTGAGAGTACATGTGTGTATGTGTGTGCACATGTCTGTGTAAATATATGTTTATATGGCTGTGTATAAATATAACCTTGTTATGTTACAGTTAGATGTCCTTACATCTATGTGACTGACTACATATATCTTCTTTCATTCTGAGATGGAGAAGTCAGAGTTACCTAAGTCTTGGCCGGAGTAAGTGCTTCCTGGGACATACCTGTCCTTGGAAACCATCTGGAAACTGGAGCATGAGCATTATTATTGAAGTTGAGCTTATAGTCAGGACTTCACAGATGGAACAAGATTCCCAAGATAAAGTGAAACTTGGTGAGTCTCAGAAACAATGGAGAATTTGTTTTCTTGGAGCAGAGTCTTGTATTCTTGAAAGGCACAGGGTTTTCAGTGGTGGAAATATACATCTGGCAGCAGTAACAATTTTTTTAGATGAAGATGGGGATAACTAGAAGAGAGGATCTGTGGGTGATATTATTAGTTTTGAACATATCATTTTTGAAATCTAGCTATGGAGCACTCCTATATAATAGGTAGTTCTATTTGCTGCCACCATAAAGCATTAAGATAGCTGTGTATATTCCCGGCTCCCAGTTAAAATTCTTGCTCAGAGGAAATAAGCTATGTATATATAGAAAATAGTCACTTCTCTGTAGGAGTGCTTTATGCCACAACCATCTGAAGAACTTTCAAATTCAGTATATTTTGGTGTCAGAGCAAATAAAACCAGACTTTTAATGAGTGAAAATTTCTAGTCTTCTCCATTTTTTTTCCCTCTTCTGCCCATTATTGCAGATGCTTGAGCTAGCTTCTTCAGCTGAAAACTGATGGATCCAGAGCTAGCCACATGAAGTGCTCATATGATTTTTGCCATCAGTCTTTAAATGTAACACTCCAGCATGTATTTCAAAGTAACATAGTAAGAAAATCTCTACCTGGAATCACTAAGCAAGATTCAAGTTTACATTTTCCAAATATATAGATTATGGAAAGATCAAGAACTGAAAAGGAAAAAAAAGAAAAAAAGGAAAAAAAAGGAAAAAATATAAATATTATAAAAGAAGAAAGGAAAAGTGAAATAAAGA
>SJYC01058825.1:0-12147 GCA_006408675.1 Madoqua kirkii
CCTTTATTAAAATTGCATCTCCCTAGGTATTTTATATGTTAAATTATACTATATTTTAAATAGACTTTTAAAACAGGTTGGAATTATCATTGAATTTTGAGTAAATAAAGAGCTTTAGAATGAGTTGAAATAAATGTTGTGTGTAAAATTGTCTTTTGAATATATATTTTTTAAAATGGATATAAACATATTCAAATTAAAAGAGACTGTATGAACTGATATGAGAAAAGCAGTTGCATCTTGGAACATCATAAAAATTAAGCCCCATTCTTAATTGTAGGGAGATTTCTAATTAGAAGATTCTTCTTAGAGAGTATAATGTTATGTCATCAGCTCTTAGTCCCTTCTTAATATATCCTGGATATGGACCTTCAATTAAGGAAATCCATGTCCAAAATCTCCATCTAAGAGAGTAGGTTTGAGTCATCTCTTAAACTAAGTGGAACTCTGGAAACTCCCCAATGCTGTTTCAGTTCCTAAAGGAACATTACAATTAAGCAATTTGTAGTCTAGATAATACTTTTTAAAGGTAGAAAGTGTTTCCTCTATACTCATGTTTTGTTTTTTCATGAAGCATTAGAATCCATAAAGGATAGACTATTCAGCCTAGACAGAAATTGGTAGTTATGTGGAGAACAAAGATGTTATTTGAGTTAGTTTCATGCTTTGAAACATTTTAATCTGTGACTTAGAGAAAAAAATGCAGATGCTTAGCTTGACTCAGAAATTCTGGTCAAAATGAGAGGATATGTAAAACTAGATTTAATAGCAGTGCTTTTCCAGTCATTGAAAGAAGAAAATCACCCATATAAAGTAATTAGAGTTTGAAACTGAACATAAATGCAGAGTTGGGAGACTCTCCGTTATAAAACTGATGATCTATCAACTGAAAGTCAACTCTTCAATGACTAGGTGTTACTGAGAGAAATACTTTTGCTCTAGAAAACATAGAGAAATATATTTCAGGGAAAAGCCCAACATAAGACCGAAAGCATGCTATATATTGAGTCAGGAACAAATGGGACTTGTGATGGCTATTTTCACTAAGTTAAACTGACCCTTTAAAAATGAATTAACTTCCTAATATCAAAGTTTATCTTCATTGATAAAATGAGACACAGTAGAATACTGGCTGGGAAAATATCTGAACTCATCACAGAGTAAACAGAACCAATTTAAACGAAGTATGTAAGTCCTCTTAACAGGAATTTCCAAAATTTAGAATATTATTACAGCTTTCATGTTTGATGTGAAATCAGCAGAGCCTGGCTTTCTATTGTTTCTTAGCCTGTTTCTAATGGATGTCACAAAGCTGAGGGGCTAGCTTTCTTGCATTTATAAAAGCTGTAATTGGGAACATGCTTTTCCATTTGTTGATTCAATAGGGGAGAAGGAGAGAGAAATAACCTTGAAAAAATAAAGTTATTAAGTTGCTCAGCTGAGACAGAATAATGAATAGGAAATAAAAAAGATTTTGGGGTGGGGTTAAATTAAGTGTGTGGCCTTACAAGTAATTTGAACTTTCTTATTCTTAATGTCTTTACTTAAGTAAAACAGTTTAAGTAAAATAAGGGCAATAACACCCAGTTGGACAGGTTGTTGTGATATGTATATGTATAGTGTTTAAAAAAATCATCATGTGAAAAATGATACTGATTTTTTCATGGTTGAGATATCCAGATATCTGGAGTTTATTGGAGAAACTGGAAGGTGATTATCCTGGATACCTTGAAATTATAGACAAAGAAAATCCACAGTGGGATCTTGTTCCCTGTGCAAATAAAAATAAGCTTGATAATAGAAAAGAGCTTACATGGTTACATTTTGCAGTAAGGAATAGAGTCTGAGGCATTTTGTTCTATGGGCATCCTGGTATTTGGGCCAGACTGTCATCTGGGTCACATCTCCTTGCTTCATCTGCTTGCTAGGTTTGCTGGCCCACTTATCTGAAACTTTTTCTAGCAGGGAAGTAGAATATGACGTGAATTCTCAATGACCTTGTGATAAAATTAACTGACTTGTTTTATCTTCACACCTTTGGAAGCTTGGGTATAATATGAAGAAGATATAAATAAAGTATTGATAGATGGTATTTCTCACTGCATTTGTCCCAGTGGGTACATAACAGCAATAGCAACATAAGAGAGGAGTCTAATAAGACTCTCCATCAAATGGTGAAGTCTATGATTTGTGTGTGAATTTAAAGGTGAAAGGATAGGGAAGGCTGTCTAGCTTGATTTTATTTGCAGCAGTGGATCTACCTCTAGCAACGGCAGAAGGAGTTTTTGTTTTTTGTGTCCCAACAATACATTAGGGAACTAAAGTAGAGTTTGAAATCTAGACCAAGATAATAGGCAAAGTATTTCTCCTTCTCTTTGCTCTTTGTGCATACACATCACTGAGGGATATTTTATGGAGTGATGCTCCTTTAAAGACTGGATATAAATTTGAGATCTTATGTTCCTTGTACCTCTGTCTACACATTTATATGGGTACATTATTTGTCTGTAAAATAGGATTTATTATGTCTATTTAACTTCTTTTCTTACTTAGATGATTGAGCAAGACTTATATGTTGAAGAGATTTTGAAAAAAGTTGACTGTTCTATACAAGTCTAAGATCACTAATAGGAACTTTAGTGAAAATCGTACAAAGAAGAGAGGATAGGAAGAAGCCTCCTTTCACCTTACCCTAGCCCTTTGTTTCCCTCTTTTTGCTTTTCCTTTAAAATTAGAGGAATGGGAAATGAATTTATATAAAAAGCATTTTTTTTCTTTTCAAAGTTTGCTTTTATTGTGACCTCAGTGACAGTAATTCAACTGAGGCACTGAAAGACAATACATGTGATGATTAAGATCGGGGATTCTGGAGCTGGGCTGTTGGGTTTAAGCCTTGTCTCTGCCACTTACTCAAGTTTGGAAAAGTCATTTAGCATCTCTGTTACACAATTTCCTTTATGCCAAATGGGGCTAATTCCATAGGGTTGTTTTGAGGATCAATTGAATTATTTCTTGTGTAATTACTGAGAATAGTGTCTGACACCTCCTGAATTCTCAGAAATTATCAGCTTTTTTGCCTTCTTCTTATTATTGTAAAGGTAGCCATTTATTTTTTCCAGGAAATTTATGACAGGCCCAGGCTGATAAACTGACTTTAAATTTGTAGAGAAAGTGGGAAGGATATTTGAAATTAATTACTTAGTATTTGGAGTATCAATGCCTTCTTCAGAATTATGGTATTCTGACCCAGAATAAACTAAGAATTCCTCCATATTATCATTCATGAGTTCAGCATCGATAGGAAGTACGAGGGTTGTTAGAATTTATTCTGTATGGCAAATTTGAAATAGAATTAATCAAGGGATCCTGTCATAGCAAGAGACTGCAACAGCTGGTGTGATAGTGGATGCCAAATGTGGCAAGTATATAATATAATGACAATACTTCTACATACACCTAAGTCTGCTGTGTAATTAATTTGAATTCATCTCTGTATCTGGGAATTGAGGCTATTAAACATTTTTCCCTTCAGTTGGAGAAGTCAGAGCTTTAGTTTTCTTATTGATATTGTGTCCAGTAGAGAGAATTAAAGCTTTAAAATTAAACAAACCAGTTGTACTTTTGTGTCAGACTGTGACAGACTGTGCCCTGGAAGAAAAAGCCTCTGATATTCTCTTTTTTCCTACCCTACCATCTTTCCTCTAATGACTTCACACATCTGGCACATTAATCATATAGTAGTTTAAAAAAGATACATATTCAATGAACAAGAAATCTGTGGGACTTCCCTGGTGGTCCAGCGATTAAGATTTTGTGCTCCTAACACAGGGGCCCTGGGTTTGATCCCTGGTCAGGGAACTAGATCCCATATGCCCAACTAAGAGTTTGCATTCCACAACTAAAGCTCCCACATGCCTCAACTAAAGATCTGGCATGCTGCAATGAAAATCAAAGATCCTGTGTGCCACAACTAAGATTCCGTGCAGCCAAATAAATGAATATATAAAAAAAGAAATTTGTGTTGATTTGAATTGTTCACAGGAGAAAACAAATGTTGTTCATTTATAAATTTCATCAATAAATGTTTATTGCAGGCACTCTTTTAATCAGTGGGACATAGTGGTGAGCAAGAACAAGACCCCTCTACAGTGAAACGAGGTAGAAAACATACAAACAATAAGTATACAAAAATGTTATTTCAGAAATTGATCAATTAAACAGGATAATGTAATAAAGAAGATGAAGTGAGCCAAGACAGACACAGGTTAAATTTTGTCTTCTAAGAAAACCCCAATAATATAATACCAAAATAATACTACCTTTCCTATGCTAAGTTCTCATAGAAAACACTATCTGGTCACTATCTGATAACATTTCTTCCTTTTTTTTAATCCTTTGCTAACTAGCAAAACTGAGATTTAAATTTGGAATTTGAGGGGCAACATACTTCAAGATGAACTGAATGAATCTTGATTACCTTAAGCTAATCATGTTTATTCCATTCCCTTTGACTACTGACTTAGGAATAATAATCATATAATGTAATTCTTAGTCATCAGACTTGAAGGAATATCTATGAACAGGTTCTGGGAAAAATTTTTTTCTCTTTTTACAAAGGGATAAAAGGAAGAGACATTCTTCTTTTTTTTGAGCTGTGCTGTGTGCAGATGTAACACATGGAGCTGCTACAGCCCTCTTGTCACTTTGAAGGGACTGGTTTCAGAGCCACAGCCAATATATTAGTTGAAAGAAGGAAGGAACCTGGGCCTTTGACGGTTTTGATGAGTTCTGAAATAAACAACCTTAACAAGATCTATCTCAATACTCATGTGGTGAGATATTTAGTGAAGCCATTTTGAGTTTATTATTTTTTCTTAGCCCAAAGCATCCTAATTGACTTTTTCTTTTGCAGTGTTAACATCTATTTTCCCAAACACAGCATGTTCCTGAGTTGATTGGTATATAATGATATTTGACCCAATAGAACAAAAGATTTCATATCAAAACCATCTAAAAGAAAATGATGTTCCACAGTGCATAATGGAATCATCCTCATTGATTTGAAATTGCCCCTGAACTGAATAGCATTTGCAAAATTCTTCCCAATCTAGCCTCAACTTGTATTTCCAGTATTATTTCCTTCCTTATCTATAACTCCATCCTCTCTAAGCATCTAATTTTTTTTTTTTTTTTGCCATCTACTGGAGTACCTTATGGTTGAAAAATCTTTCTATATGCCTTCACCTTTCTGTATGCCTTCTCATCGTTATCCTGGAAACTCAGACCTCATCTTCTCTGTGAAGCCTTCCTCAGTTCCCTGAAGAAGAAAGATTTTCTCTCTCTTTGCTGCCACTATAAGGAGAGCATTATTATCTCCTCTAGTACAGACATTTTCTCCTCATTTTGTAACTGGATTTACATTTCTGCTTCCTTGGGCTTCTTAAGGGTATAAAAGTCATTTTACTTATGATCGGATTTCCCCACTGTGTTGGTAAGATGTAAATACTGATCATATATGGTACAAATGTGAGAAGTGAGGTGCTGGTGGAGAATTGATCACTCTTCAGTGCTTTGGTTTCTCATGCAATAAACTCTTTGGCCAGGTGATATATGACAGTCAAGAGTCGGAAGGCTGTGAGGATTTAAGTGTGCCTGGGCTCCAATGAGAAGAGGAGACATTCATGACAACTCAGGCAGAAAATAACGACTAAGATTGTTTTTGATTTTTAATCATCATTTCCTGCTTGGACACAGCATGACAGAAATACCAGTGGTCTTGTTTAGTGAGATTCTCCTGTGTTCTGTTTCTTTAGAAAAAGTCAAAAGGATCTTATTTTGTGAGTTGATTTCTCCTCCCAATTCATTTTGCAGTATCAGCAACAGAACAGCCAGCACCTCTTTACTGTCAGAACTGTTCACGGTTAATTTTAAAAACACACAGTGCAGCTCTGCATTTAGTATAGATTATTAGGAAATGTGTCTGACTCTCCTAGTTTCATGAAACAAAACAGCCTTTACTGTCATCCTTGCCCAGATCTTTTAAAAGTGGAGACAGATCCAATTTGTTAAAGACAGTACAAAGAAAGAAAAATTCGTAAGTTTTTAAAATAGGAGAGAGAAAGCAGGCTTGAGAACAGTTGGTTGTTGTTTTGATCATTATCTGCTCCTTCAAGGATTTTGTCATCTTTGGGATGAAAATTGGCTCAAGTCTCTGAATATCAGATTCAGTTTCTTTCTTTTAAAGTGAGGAGAATTATACAGATGACTTCTGAGACCTTTCAGGATCAGACCTTCTAAGATTTTTTTCTTTCCTATTGGATAGACATCTTGTATTGCATGCATCTTGAATCTTCATGTTGAATCGAATCAATTATTATTGATAAAAAATAAGGAAAAGTGAAAAATCATCTCTTGTTTTTAAATGAATGAAAACAATTCATTATAATTATTTTTAGTGAGTGGCATTAATATCATGTTGGTATTAAGCAGAGTGCACAGAGAATAAAATGTAAAGACTATAACATTCACTCTTAACAGTTTTTCGTTTTGTGGTCCTAAGAAATTTCAGAACCATACATAAGGTGTCAAAAGTTATGTATAGTACAGTGACTCTGGAAATTCTAAATGATCAGTGTATTGCTGAGAAGTATTTCTTCTCTTGGGGAATTTTCTCATTAAAACAAATGCTTTCCCACAGTGATATATTTTACATTTGGAATAAACTGCACTTCAGAAGTTAGAGAATTACTAATGGGCTTTGGGTGCCTTTTCTTATTGCAGTTAAAATGCTGTATTCAAGGGGAAACCTTTCAAGAGAGTAATGGAGTGATGTTTGTACTGGAAAGATGAATGATCTTGGTGTGAATTCCTCTTTGGATATTACCTCCAGAGTTTAGGAGTTTCTAACTTTTTCAGGTTACCTCAGAAACTGAACACATGGAATTGTTCTACTTCTCAGCCTCAGCATTAATGACCCGGGATAAGATTTGCATTTTAGGGTAAAAAATCAGAAGCATCTTAGCCATAAAATTGCTCTCACAGTGTTTGCAGCAAGTGCAAGATTTACATAACATTTCAACTGCAAGTTAGAAAAGGTCAAGATGATTGAAGCATTATTTAAATTCAGAAATGATTAAAAATAATAAATGACATACTTTATTCAGTAGATCAGGTAACTTACAAAGGGAAAACTCACAAGGAGGCAGGAAAAAACCTTTCATCTATGAATTAAAAAGCCTGAGCTTTCCTAAAGACCTGGCCCTCACACTTTCTTTGGGCACAGGTTTCTCATCTGTGAAAAAAGTTCATGGAATTATGACATAGTTCAAGTCCAGTGTTTTTCAGTATGGTAATTCATCCTTTTCTTTTGAAGAATCATTACACATTTGACTTAGAGGAAATAAAGACTGATGAAATGTTCTTATTAAAACATCATTTTAAAATCAGAAAATTACTTTAAACAATGATTCCATATAGACTATGTCCCAGTCACTGTTCTACATGTTGAGGGCACATTCTTAACTGCACGCTCCCTGCCTTTTGAGTATTCTTATTTGGTATTTGGAGAGTAAGGATGACTGCATAAGAAGTTTATTTATGTCACCTTTTCATTATTTAGGATAGGAAAGCAATGCAAAATCAGGAAATTAGTGACAAAAGGATTAGCTTCAGAAAGTGGTTATCTTCAGGTGTAGTAGATATTTTATTTCAGGAGTTTGCAAGAAGGTCAAGCCAGATAACCTTTAAAAATTAAGAATATGTAATTACTGTAGCTACTTCATGAAATTCCAGCTTCTGAATGTCTCCCATCTCTACGTGTTATTCTGTTGTATCTGTCTGGGATGGTTTGTTCCCATTTCTTTGAAGCCAATTTTTGGAATTGTGGCAGCTTATGACCAACCTAGATAGCATATTCAAAAGCAGAGACATTACTTTGCTGACGAAGGTTCATCTAGTCAAGGCTATGGTTTTTCCAGTGGTCATGTATGGATATGAGAGTTGGACTGTGAGAAGGCTGAGTGCCCCCAAATTGATGCTTTTGAACTGTGGTGTTGGAGAAGACTCTTGAGAGTCCCTTGGACTGCAAGGAGATTCAACCAGTCCATTCTGAAGGAGATTTGCAAGGAATGATGCTAAAGATGAAACTCCAGTACTTTGGCCATCTCATGTGAAGAGCTGACTCATTGGAAAAGACTCTGATGCTGGGAGAGATTGGGGGCAGGAGGAGAAGGGGACGACAGAGGATGGGATGGCTGAATGGCATCACTGACTCAATGGACGTGAGTCTGAGTGAACTCCAGGAGTTGGTGATGGACAGGGAGGCCTGGCGTGCTGCGATTCATGGGGTCACAAAGAGTTGGACATGACTGAGCGACTGAACTAACTATGAACTATGTCATGGCTACAGTCTGGTCATCATGTGGTTCACTTCTTCCACCTAATGGAGGTTTCCTTATCTACAAGACAGCTCAGAGAATGTGGTTCAGAATGTTATCTATAGCCCTTGAGGAAGAACTAAAGGTCCTTGACTAGGTTTACTGACTAAACTATTATTATTTGGTCTTGTTGGATTGTTTTCCTTTGTTTCTATATTTTATGACTTCTCTGATTAAACTTATTATTTAGTTTAGTCTCTCAGTCATGTCCGACTCTTTGCGATCCCGTGAATTGCAGCATGCCAGGCCTCCCTGTCCGTCACCAACTCCCGAAGTTCACACAAACTCGTGCATCGAGTTGGTGATGCCATCCAGCCATCTCATCCACTGTTGTCCCCTTCTCATCCTGCCCCCAATCCCTCTCAGCATCAGAGTCTTTTACAATGAGTCAGCTCTTCACATGAGATGGCCAAAGTACTGGATTTTCAGCTTTAGCATCAGTCCTTCCAAAGAACACCCAGGACTGATCTCTTTTAGAATGGACTGGTTGGATCTTCTTGCATTCCAAGGGACTCTCAAGAGTCTTCTCCAATACCACAGTTTAAACGCATCAATTCTTCAGTGCTCAGTTTTCTTCACAGTCCAACTCTCACATTCATACATGACCACTGGAAAAACCATAGCCTTGACTAGATGGACCTTTGTTGACCTTTGTTGGTAAAGTCATGTCTCTGCTTTTGAATATGCTATCTAGGTTGGTCATAACTTTCTTTCCAAGGAGCAAGCGTCTTTTAATTTCATGGCTGCAATCACCATCTGTAGTGACTTTGGGGCCCAAAACAATAAAATCTGACACTGTCTCCACTGTTTCCCCATCTATTTCCCATGAAGTGATGGGACCAGATGCCATGATCTTCGTTTTCTGAACGTTGAACTTTAAGCCAACTTTTTCACTCTCCTCTTTCACTTTCATCAAGAGGCTTTTTAGCTCCTTTTCACTTACTGCCATAAGTGTGGTGTCATCTGCATATCTGGGATGACATATTTCTCCCAGCAATCTTGATTCCAGCTTGTGTTTCTTGTAGCTCAGCATTTCTCATGATGTACTCTGCATAGAAGTTAATTAAGCAGGGTGACAATACACAGCCTTGACATACTCCTTTTCCTCTTTGGAACCAGTCTGTTGTTCCATGTCCAGTTCTAACTGTTGCTTCCTGGCCTGCATACAGATTTCTCAAGAGGCAGGTCAGGTGGTCTGGTATTCCCATCTCTTTCAGAATTTTGCAGTTTACTGTGATCCACACAGTCAAAGGCTTTGGCATAGTCAATCAAGCAGAAAAGGCTGAGAGGAGCAACCCTATGTCCAAGGTCAGGAGGGGTGGCTGTGAGGAAACTTATTCTTTGGCTAAGAAACTCCAGTACTTTGGCCACCTCATGGGAAGAGTTGACTCATTGGAAAAGACTCTGATACTAGGAGGGATTGGGGGCAGGAGGAGAAGGGACCACAGAGGGTCAGATGACTGGATGGCATCACTGACTCGATAGACGTGCGTCTGAGTGAAGTCTGGGAGTTGGTGATGGACAGGGAGGCCTGGTGTGCTGCCATGGGGTAGCAAAGAGTTGGACATGACTGAGCAACTGAACTGAACTGAACTGAAGAATAAATAAATAATCCAGAACAGAATTTGGGTGGAAATATGGATATTAAAAGTCATTCTGGTGAAGTATCAAATGGAAGTGAGGAACAGATTATCAGAAATGGGAGGAAAGGTGATCCTTGTTGAAAGTGGCAAAGAACTTAACTGAGTCGGGTTCTACAATTTTGCAGAAGTTAGAACTTGTCAGTGATGAAATTTGATGATTTTTAAGCAAAATGTTGAAGGTGCAGCCTGGTTCCTTCTGACTGCTTATACTAAAATGCAAGAGTAGTGTGAGATGAATTGAAGAAGGAATTATTGAGCAAAAATGAATCCAACGTAGAGATTTAGAAAATTCTCAATCTGTCCTTATTGCAAAAAATGAGAAAGATTGCTCTGAAGAGAAAACTAAGTCTGTGGATGAACAACCATTTGATAAGGAGACCATGGATGTGATTCATGGGCTTAATCAGCCATTTCCACAGAAGCCAGGAAAAGAGGTGCAATTATACCAGAAGAGCTATCAATTGGAAATAAAAGAGAGAGAGAGCAAGTAGCATGGAATGAAGAAAGGCTGACAGGCACCTCAGATTCTAAAGGAGCAGACTGTAGAGTTATTTGGTTGCAGTGTGTCTGCACTATTCTTCAAGGAAAGGGAAGAATGACCTCCAAAGCAATTCTGAGCTGCCACTCCCAGCGCAGACCCAGGGGCAAGGCTGTTTGCTCCTGCTTCAGAACGCGAGGCTGCTGCCCTGAGCCTCAGTGTCTTGGTTCTCAGAGAGCCAAGGAGTCCCACGGAGCCATGGGTCTGATGCCGCTGCCCCCAGGAGCCTGGAGCACAGAACGCTGATAAGAATGACCTCCAAAGCAATTCTGAGCTGCCACTCCCAGCGCAGACCCAGGGGCAAGGCTGTTTGCTCCTGCTTCAGAACGCGAGGCTGCTGCCCTGAGCCTCAGTGTCTTGGTTCTCAGAGAGCCAAGGAGTCCCACGGAGCCATGGGTCTGATGCCGCTGCCCCCAGTGAGCCTGGAGCACAGAACGCTGATCCAAAGAGGATTATTCTACAGCCTAAGATCTAATGAAATTTGCTTAAAAAAAAAAAAAAGCTGCTTGGTCGATAAGTTTATTGTCTTCATTTCAAAAATCTTCACAGAATATTGTGATTTGGCTTATTAGCTCTTAGCAGCCCACTCCAACTCTGGGGAAGGCTGTCTTTATCTGAGCTGCCTAATCTTTCTTCTGGGCAAGAGACATTCAGGGGCAATTTCACCTCTTTTTAAAAACTTTCTTGCTCTTTCTTCTCATGGGCCAGATTCTCTCCTATAGCAGCATGAGCATTCTTAGACAGCTCCTCCATGATATCTGGAGTTTCTTTGCTCTTTATGTATTGAACCAATTGTTTCTTGTAAGCATCTTCATTTTCTTCCATTAGGTAACTGATACAATCTGCAATATTCCATAATGTGCTTCTGATATACTTCTGTATTGAACTCCTGGCTTTCTGAATCATAATCAGGAAATCGTTTTGTACTGTGAGGGATAAACAAGCTCTCATCTATAGCTTTCTTCAAGTCTCCATTCCATTCTAATGGAATTTGCTAAACTCTAGATTTATCTGGGACCTTCCAGCTCTTCCTTCCTTCTTTCCTGTTTCTCCATTTTGGAATGGGAATGCCTGTTCTATGCCTGTCTCACCATCTTATTTTGGAAACTCATAACCTGTCTGGTGTTATAGGTTTATAGTTAGAGAGGATTTTTGCCTTAGAATGATGCTACCTCAGGTCTCACCCATATCCGATTTAGATGACATTCAGATAAGACTGTTGACTTTAGATTTCTGAATTGATCCTGGAATGAGTTAAGAATTTGGAAGCTGTTGAGATGGAATGAATGTATTTGCATGTGATAAAGATATGAATTTAGAGGAGCCAAGGATGGAATGCTATGGATGGATTTGTGTACCCTCAATTTATCTGTTCAAGCCTCAACTGCTAATGTGTCTGTATTTGGAGAATACAGAGACTTTATGTAAATAATCAAGGTTACATGAGGTTATAAAGGTAAGCCTTGATCTGAAAGGAGTAGTGTCCTTATGGGAAGAGACAAGAGTGAATATGTGAAATGATATGCTAATT
>SJYC01058828.1:0-28143 GCA_006408675.1 Madoqua kirkii
CTAGAGCCAGACATCCTGGAATGTGAAGTCAAGTGGGCCTTAGAAAGCATCACTACGAACAAAGCTAGTGGAGGTGATGGATTTCCAGTGGAGCTCTTTCAAATCCTGAAGGATGATGCTGTGAAAGTGCTGCACTCAATATGCCAGCACATTTGGAAAACTCAGCAGTGGCCACAAGACTGGAAAAGGTCAGTTTCATTCTAATCCCAAAGAAAGGCAATGCCAAAGAATGCTCCAACTACCACACAATTGTACTCATCTCACATGCGAGTAAAGTAATGCTCAAAATTCTCTAAGCCAGGCTTCAGCAATACGTGATCCATGAACTCCCTGATGTTCAAGCTGGTTTTAGAAAAGGCAGAGGAACCAGAGATCAAATTGCCAACATCTGCAGGATCATGGAAAAAGCAAGAGAGTTCCAGAAAAACATCTACTCTGCTTTATTGACTATGCCAAAGCCTTTGTGTGGATCACAATCAACTGTGGAAAATTCTGAAAGAGATGGGAATACCAGACCACCTGACCTGCCTCTTGAGAAATCTGTATGCAGGTCAGGAAGCAACAGTTAGAACTGGACATGGAATAACAGACTGGTTCCAAATAGGAAAAGGAGTCTGTCAAGGCTGTATATTGTCACCCTGCTTATTTAACTTCTATGCAGAGCACATCATGAGAAACGCCAGACTGGAAGAAATACAAGCTGGAATCAAGATTGCCAGGAGAAATATCAATAACCTCAGATATGCAGATAACACCACCCTTATGGCAGAAAGTAAAGAGGAGCTAAAGGGCCTCTTGATTGAAAGAGGAGAGTGGAAAAAGTTGGCTTAAAGCTCAACATTCAGAAAACGAAGATCATGGCATCTGGTCCCATCACTTACTGGGAAATAGATGGGGAAACAGTGGACACAGTGTCAGACTTTATTGGGGGTGGGGGGGCTCCAAAATCACTGCAGATGGTGACTGCAGCCATGAAATTAGAAGATGCTTCTCCTTGGAAGAAAAGTTATGACCAACCTAGATAGTATATTCAAAAGCAGAGACATTACTTTATGACTAAGGTCCGTCTAGTCAAGGCTATGGTTTTTCCTGTGGTCATGTATGCATATGAGAGTTGGACTGTGAAGAAGGCTGAGCACTGAAGAATTGATGCTTTTGAACTGTGGTGTTGGAGAAAACTCTTGAGAGTCCCTTGGACTGCAAGGAGATCCAACCAGTCTATTTCGAAGGAGATGAGCCCTGGGATTTCTTTGGAAGGAATGATGCTAAAGCTGAAACTCCAGTACTTTGGCCACCTCATGCGAAGAGGTGACTCATTAGAAAAGACTCTGATGATGGGAGGGATTGGGGGCAGGAGGAGAAGAGGATGACTGAGGATGAGATGGCTGGATGACATCATGGACTCAATGGACGTGAGTCTGAGTGAATTCCGAGAGATGGTAATGAACAGGGAGGCCTGGTGTGCTGCGATTCATGGGGTCGCAAAGTGTCGGACACAACTGAGGGACTGAACTGAACTGAATAACCACAAATAAAGGAAAAAGAAACAAATGCAATCATCTATTTTACTTAATTTCATATTTCAAAATTATGATTTCAACATGTAAATAATATTTTTAAATTATTATGAAGTATTTTACATTCTGAGCTTCTCAGTTGGTGCCAGTGGTAAAGAACCCACCTGCCAATGGAGGAGACATGAGAGACGTGGGTTCGATCCCTGGGTCGGGAAGATTCCCTGGAGGAAGTCATGGCAGCCCACTCCAGTATTCTTGCCTGGGGAATCCCATGGACAGAGGAGCCTGGCGGGCTACATCCATGGGGTCAGAATCTAACATGACTAAAGCAACTTAACACACAAGCATTCTGCATTATTCTTTCCATACTAAGAAACCCAGCGTGTGTTTTACACATGCAGATTAGTCATACCGCAGATGCTTAATAGCCATATGTAGTTCATCAGTATTCCACTAGACAATTTAATTCTACAAGCTACCTCAAAATGTGAAGCTAACATTTTTCCAGTACAAGACTCTAAGAAGCAAGAGAGCCTCAGACATATTATTTAGATCAGGATTTCTCACCAGTGGCGCATCGACATTTTGGCTAGATATGTCTTTGTTTTGGAGGGCTTTCTTGTGCTTTGTAGGATGTCCAGCAGCATTGCTGGCCTCAACTCACTAACAACCTTCTCCTCCAGTGTGACATCAGAACTGTCTCTTGGTATTGTCAAATGTCCCGTGGTGGTAAATCTGCCCCGATTGAAAACCTCTGAATTAGACTGTCCTTTTTAGCTTTGGGGACCACTTTAGCTCTGGAATCTCTGCTTGCTGGGGCTTTGTTGATCTGCCAAGAGCACCCACTCCTTCCTACCTGTGGCCACTGTGGTACACAGCATTTGTCTTGACTGGTATTTGTCCAAAGAGTGCACCAGAAAGAGACATTTCCTGGCACTTTCTTTCACATTTCATACAGCAGTCCAATATTTCCTGCTTGTAAGCAATAGTGATTGATTCCAGGTAAACAGAAAATAATTCACTGGGAGGTTAACAGGAAGGTTGCCTTCTCAAATACTTTGAGAAAGGATCTGCAGTGATACTCTAAGCTCATTAAGAAGCTGGATAGTATTAACCTTTTAAGTTAAAGACTGAGAGTTAAGTTCTCCCCTTAATGACATGTCAACTAGATACATCAGCATGAGTTATCACTATTATATCAATAATTATAGCCCTGTTTACTGTGTTTCCCTGAAATTTTCTAAATATACTTATCCTTCGGCCTATAACTAAAATCACCTAAAACCCAAAAACACTCTGCCCCTTGAGAAACAAAATGAATAAAAATTGATTTGCCTCTTTATCACCTCAACCATAACAGGATTACCTATTGACATGTTTAATCATTATACTTCTGAGTTTTCTATTTACCACACTCAGCTGACTGATTAATAACTTCATAATCTCTATTCAACAGTGACTAGTTCAACTCATATCAAAACAGATCATGACTATCTGCAACCAGAGGGGACAAACTGGAACATTGGTATTCATGTCACTCATTAATTGGCTCAACAAACCTATTAGGCCCCTTCACACTCATCTGTGCCCATGAAGCAACTTTCCATAAATTCAGGTACAGCGGTTTCTCTACGAGCAGGAGCTGCAATCACCAGCTTCTACCACAGAACAGGAGCATCTCTAATGCACCTTCTACCACAAGGAACACCAATTCCTTTTATTCTCATGCCTGTAACCGTTGAAACTATTAGCTTATTTGTTCAATCAATAGCTCTGTCCATATGGCTAACAGCTAATATTATGGCCACCTATTAATCCATCCAATCCAAGGAAAAGCCCTGGTCTTAATAAGATTTCACTCACTTCAGTTCAGTCGCTCACTCATGTCCGACTCTTTGCAACCCCATGAACCACAGCACGCCAGGCCTCCCTGTCCATCACCAACTCCTGGAGTTCACCCAAACTCATGTCCATCCAGTCAGTGATGCCATCCAGCCATGTCATCCTCGGTCGTCCCCTTCTCCTCCTGCCTTCAATCCCTCCCAGCATCAGGGTCTTTTCCAATGAGTCAGCTCTTCACATCAGGTGGCCAAAGTATTGGAGTTTCAGCTTCAGCATCATTCCTTCCAATGAACACCCAGGACTGATCTCTTTCAGAATGGACTGGTTGGAGCTCCTTGCAGTCCAAAGGACTCTTAAGAGTCTTCTCCAGCACCACAGTTCAAAAGCATCAATTCTTCAGCACTCAGCCTTCTTCACAGTCCAACTCTCACATCCATACATGACCACTGGAAAAACCATAGCCTTGACTAGACAGACCTTAGTCAGCAAAGTAATGTCTCTGCTTTTGAATATGCTGTCTAGGTTGGTCTTAACTTTGCCCGGGGGGTAAGCGTTTTTTCATCACATGACTCTCATTCTGCTCGCCTTCTTGACCTTGCAGTCACCCTAATTCACACTTTCGTGTTCACCTTAGTGGTTAGTCTCTACTCCCACAGTTCACAGTGTGACCCAACAAACCCACGTGTATCATGTAGTAACTCCCAGCCCAACAGGAAGACTGGAAAAGCAGATTCGGAAAACAGTTACCAACCAAGGGACTGTGCTCGCGGCCCAGTGCTTTAGCACAGGGAAGTCTGAGTAGGGTGCTGTTACTGGGCTCACAACCACCGGACACCTGCTGCCCCTGGAAACGGCCCCGGCGCTGGCACTGCGGGCGTCCCTTGGCGTCACTGGGGCTCTGCGGCGTTCTCCCGCTGCAGGCTCCAGTAGGTTTTAGCCGCACCTGGTGGCCCAGGGCTGCACAATGCAGGAAACGCTGAATGTGGTCAGAGGAGCCTGATCCATCCGCACACCGCCTGGGTCCCTTTCTGCAGCCCCTGTGAGCCTCTCTCCTGGAGGTCTGCACTGCCACTAGAACTGCTTCCTTCTCAAAATCCACACCAGGAATGCAGCGGCTCTGGGTGCTTAGAAGTCTCTAAGCAGTGGCGCCAACTCTAACTAATCCTGTCAGCGGGGAGGAATTGAACTGGTCTCACCAGAGCCACTGACCTCTCCTTCTGTGACCCTCTCCCTTCTCCTTTGCTCTCACGAGTCACATCCAGTGGCCCTCGGAGCATCCCCGGCCCGCCACGGGGATTTTTCTCTGTTTCTTCTGTCTGGATCCTGCTGGCCTGAACCTACTTGCTAATTTGTTTCCCAAAGTTACTAAATGATAACAAGACAGGGTCGTGGCTAAGGTGAGACGCATAACGGCATTACAGTGCTAGAGTCCTCCTATTCAGTCATCCGTCTTTTCACTCAACAAATATTTATTTACTGTTCATCATGCGTTAGCTCACTACAGATACTGCAGATGCAAAGTAACCAAAACCACCCCCATATCTGGGGAGCATACAGTCTAAGAAGAGGGACAGGCATTGATCAAATGATCATGGAAAGAAACACGAAATCACAACATGGACAAATCTATGAAGGAGCGCTTACATCATGTAACGTCCTGTATTTGGCAGGTTATTGTTCTGCTCCAGTGCTCAGGACGTTAGTAAAGGTTTTCTCTGAGGGGGTGACACCTGGGGAGAGCTGAGGGCTGAGCAGAAGGGAAGCACTTGAGGACAAGAAGGAGCATTGCAGGAGAAGTGCACAGCAGCGGCAGGAAGCAGAGTGGGGGATTTCAGATCAGTTCAGTTCAGTTGATCAGTCATATCTGACTCTTTGCGACCCCACGGACTGCAGCACACCAGGCTTCCCTGTCCATCACCAGCTCCTGCACTGAGTCAGTGATGCCATCCAACCATCTCGTCTTCTGTTTTCCCCTTCTCCTCCTGCCCTCAATCTTTCCCAGCATCAAGGTCTTTGCAAATGAGTCAGCTCTTTGCATCAGGTGGCCAAAGTATTGGAGTTTCAGTTTCAACATCAGTCCTTCCAATGAACACCCAGGACTGATCTCCTTTAGGATAGACTGGTTGGATCTCCTTGCAGTCCAAGGGACTCTCAAGAGCTTTCTCCAACACCACAGTTCAAAAGCATCGATTTTTCAGTGCTCAGCTTTCTTCACAGCCCAACTCTCACATCCATACATGACCACTGGAAAAACCATAGCCTTGACTAGATGGATCTTTGTTGGCAAAGTAATGTCTCTGCTTTTGAATATGCTATCTAGGTTGGTCATAAGTTTTCTTCCAAGGAGTAAGCATGTTTTAATTTCATGGCTGCACTCACCATCTATAGTGATTTTGGAGCCCAAAAAATAAAGTCCAACATTGTTTCCCCTGATGCCATGATCTTCATTTTCTGAATGTTGAGCTTTAAGCCAACTTTTTCACTCTCCTCTTTTACTTTCATCAAGAGGTCCTTTAGTTCTTCTTCACTTTCTGCCATAAGGGTGGTGTCATCTGCATATCTGAGGTTATTGATATTTCTCCCGGCAATCTTGATTCCAGCTTGTGCTTCTTCCAGCCCAGTGTTTCTCATGATGTACTCTGCACAGAAGTTAAATAAGCAGGGTGACAATATACAGCCTTGACGGACTCCTTTTCCTATTTGGAACCAGTCTGTTGGTCCATGTTCAGTTTTAACTGTTGCTTCCTGACCTGCATACAGGTTTCTCAAGAGGCAGGCAAGGTGGTCTGGTATGCCCATCTCCCTCAGAGTTTTCCACGGTTTATTGTGATCCACACAGTCAAAGGCTTTGGCATAGTCAATAAAGAAGAAATAGATGTATTTCTGGAACTCTCTTGCTTTTTCCATGATCCAGCGGATGTTGGCAATTTGATCTCTGGTTCCTCTGCCTTTTCTAAAACCAGCTTGAGCATCTGGAAGATCATGGTTCACGTATTGCTGAAGCCTGGCTTGGAGAATTTTGAGCATTACTTTACTAGTGTGTGAGATGAGTGCAGTTGTGCGGCAGTTTGAGCATTCTTTGGCATTGAGTTTAAGGGGATAAAAAAGGCCAGGGGGCTGAGGCAGAAAGAGTGAGCGACAGCATATGTGTTTAAGTCCTGAATCTCTAGCTCCGCTCAGTCAAATGTAAGTCAAGGCAAGAGGTGTGTGTGTGTGTGTGTGTGTGTGTGTGTGTGTGTGTGTGTGTGGTGGGGGTGGGGGGTTTCTTTCTTGAAGTATAATTGACTTGCAATGTATTACTTTCAGGTGATTCAGTTATATAAATGATCCACCTGCAATGCTGGAGACCTGAGTTCAATCCCTAGGTTGGGAAGATCCCCTGGAGAAGGGCGTGGCAACCGACTCCAGTATTCTTGCCTGGAGAATCCCATGGACAGAGGAGCCCAGTGGGCTTCAGTCCACAGGGTTGCAAAAAGTCAGACATGACTGAGTGATTAAGCACAGCACAGCACACATGTGTTTATGTATCTATATCTATCTTCTTCTACAGATTCTTCTTTATCTTATTACAAGATACAGAATACATTCCCTGTGCTATACAGTAGGCCCTTGCTTTTATACATACAAATACGTGTGTGTGTGTGTGTATATGTATCTTCAGCCCAGGTCTCCCGTGTTGCAGGCCGATTCTTTATCCTCTGAGCCACCAGGGAAGCATATATTACGTATACAATAGCATATATTAAGCCCAAATTCATAGTTTATGCCTACCTCCCTCTCCTCTTTGGTAACTATAAGTCGGCTTTCTATGTCTACCCCTCTGTTTGTCTGCATCACTTTTTTCGGTTCCACGCGTAAGTGGTGTCATGAGGCACCCTCTCCCTGACTTCCTTTGCTCAGCACGATAAGCTTCAGGTCCATCTGTGCTGCTGCAGACGGCTCTGTTTCATCCCTGTTATGGCTGAGCAGTATTCTATTGTGCATCGTGAGCGCATGTGTGTGTGTGCATCTATGTGTAGGCACAGGCACATCTCCTTCCATCCATTAATGGGCATTCAGGTCGCTTCTGTCTCCCAGCTAGTGTGAAAAGTGCTGCTATGAACATCAGGATGCACACATGTTTTCAAGGCGAACGTTTTGATTAAGCAAGGGAAGTCCTTTGGCTGTTTACAGGGAAGGTAAAGAGGCCAACCTGAGGCAGTGGTCAGAGTCTCTTGCAAACTCAATCATGATTTAAACAAGAACTCCCCTAGATGGCCCAGAACTAGCTCTCTTTATAATTTACATTTGTATATTATATGTATGTATAATTGGCATACCCACCTCCTGCAAATACATTTTTCCCAAGTTCAGTTGCTGTGACTAGCTAATTTGTACGTACCTCGCCAGAGAAAGGGCACTCTTGGACGTTTCAATTATTGGCATCACCACCAACCATACATCTGGGTCCAAGCATAAATCTGACGCCAGAATGATAGATGCCTAATTGAAAATGAAGAACACTTGCTTCTAAAACATTCTAAGTTTCCAAGGCAGCCTGCAGAGAAATTAAGTAAGCCTTCCCCTCAAACGCCTGTGGTTGATCCACACAACTCAGTCTAGAATAATTCAAAGCAAAGTAGGCTACGTCAGGCAGGGTGGCCTCCTCACAGCCGACAGTCTGGAAGCAAGGCTGGGAGCAACCAGGCAGGGCCAGCTCCCCTTCCTCATTCACCGGTTCTCAGTCCGACTGTCTGCCCCGCGGGGTGGCGGGAAGCTGCAGCTGAGAGGGGAACAGGCAGGAAGGCCGGGTCTCCGGACGAGGAACCAGGCTGCAAGCATCAGCCACCCTCAGCCTTAAGCTGCGGGAGGAAGCCAACTACAAGCGTCAGACTTTTTTCTCTTAAAATTCTGTGTTGCCATGACGACACCTGGATTCACCTTAACTTTTCTCGAATTGTGAGCTAACCAGTGTGTTTTTCTGATGGAAATGTTTTTCCTAAGCTATGGTAATGACGCTGTGTATTTGCTTTGGAATTTGCCTTTCTTCAAAATGGTTCCACCAAAGGCTAACTTTTGGCTGATGAAGCTCAACAGAGCAGTATGCTTATGCATTGCTTTCTGGCTGGGGGATGCCATGCCTCGTGCCATCCTATCTCAAAAGCGCACACTGTGGGCGAGGGGCCTGCTGGCACCCCTCAGCCTTGAGGTGCAGCTCTTACTGATCAACAGCTTCTAACAGACGCAGGACCTTCGCTAAGGCCTGGCCAGGGGCGCGCTCCGCCCGCTTCTGACGCCGACGTCAAGCTTGCTCCCTCACTTCTTATGCGTTAACAAAACTCTGCTACTCAAAAGCTGCTGAGTGATCGTCCCCGGCCCCGAGGGCCTCTTCAGGGATCTCAAGTCTGACACGGTTCACCGGTTCACCGTCAGCTGCCCAACCAGTCTCGCCGACCCGGACGGCTCCTCTGACCCGAGACGAGGAAGCGCCATGGAAACTGAAATAAGTAGCTGTTTGGCTCGTTTGCAGCAGGGAATTCTGCTTCCTGGTGGCTCAGAGGTTAAAGCGTCTGCCTGCAATGCGGAGACCTGGGTTTGATCGCTGGGTGGGGAAGATCCCCTGGAGAAGGAAACGGCACCCCACCCCAGCACTCTTGCCTGGAGACTCCCACGGAGGAGGCTGGTGGGCTGCAGTCCGTGGGGTCGCAAAGAGTCGGACAGGACTGAGCGACAAGCTACTACTGCTAAAGCTGGCCCGCTCCCGGAGACTCACGGGTGAGCGGGGACAGGGGGAAGCGGCCTGCGGGCTCGTGCCGCCCTGGCCCGCGGGGCGCCCCGAGAAGGGCTCCGTCCGCGCGGGCCCGCCCGGGGGAGGCCGCCCGGAAGCCTGCGACAGGGACCAGCGGAGAGCCGGGGTGGGCGGCCGGCGCCTGCCGCCTCGGTTCCGGAGACTCAGCAGCCCGGTGGGGGACAGCCAGCCGCGGCAGGGCTGGAACCAGCGAGCAGAGAGAAGCGAGAGCGCGAGGCGCGGCGGGAGGGAGGGCGCCGGGGCGCCGGCGCGGGGCAGCGGGGCGGACACGGAGGAGGCGGGGACGCGGGGCGGCCTCGGAGCGGCGGGGCGGGGAGGGGCGGAGGCAGAAGCGGGAAGAAGAAAGGCGCCTGCAGGGGCAAGAGAAGAGCGCTTACCGAGCGCTCCTCCGCGAGCGCCCGGGCTGGCCGCCCGCGGGGCCGCTGCAGCCGCGGCAGAGCTGAGCGCCCTGGGAAGACGGACAGAGCGGGAATGCTCGGCTGCGACGAGCGGTCCGGCGTCCTCTGGGGAAAGGTACAGCCCTTTCCTCCTAATAAATGGGCACAAAAAGTAGTTTACGTGTACAAACAGTAGGCTCAGAAGGCTGAATTTCATGTGATTTTCAGCCTTCCTGCATACTCCCCTTTGAACTCATACCTCTCCTTATCAGAGTGGCCACAAGTCCAGTCAATATGTAAAAAGCAAGCAATGAAAGATTTCTTCAAGTCTGTCTACTTCCGTTATTGGAAAACTATCATAATGCGCTAGCTTCCTAAGAACAAAATACTGCTATCTGCTGAAAAAACTATCTTAATAAATATCTTTCATTCGACTATGTCAACAGGGATTCGTGCTGTGTGTGTGTCCCGGTCACTGCCCAGCCTACACAAGCATACACAGCAGCCCTGCCCTGAAGGCCGATATACTCCTCTTCCTCCGGCTGGGGGCTCAGAAGTAAAGTAATGGAAATACTTCTGCAACTTCTGGACCATCCATGCTCGGACTTCTCAGCTAGAAGCCTGCAGGTTGCTGTGCCCCAGAGTTCTGCTTGCTTTCATCTGAAACTCTGAGAAATCGAAGTAGCTAAGAACCCAGATGTTTGGTTTCTCTTGCAGAACTTGTTCTGATCCTGAGTTCTGCTCCCTCAGTGCAATCGCCTGCAGGAGGAGAGGGCTCCCCCAGCAGCTCAGTGCCGAAGTGCTAATGCAGGAGGTGCAGAAGAAGGGGGTTCGATCCCTGGGTCAGGGAAGATCCTCTGGAGAAGGAAATGCAACTCACTCCAGTGTTCTCGCCTGGACAGTCCCACGGACGAGCGAGCAGAGTAGCCCTGCCCCTGGAGTCAAGGCCCGTGCTCAGGGGACACCCACCTCCCATCCACCACTGTCGCCGTTGTTCAGTCGCTAAGTTGTGTCCAGCTCTTTGGGGCCCCTTGGACTGCAGCACATCAGGCTTCTCTGTCCCTCCCCACCTCCCCAAGTTTGCTCAAACTCAAGTCCATTGAGTTGCTGATGCTGTCTAGCCATCTCCTCCTCTGTCGCCCCCTTCTCCTTTCGCCTTCATCTTTCCCAGCGCCAGGGTCTTTTCCATTCTCCACTGTTTCTCACCAGCCTCTGGAACACTGAGGCCAGAGATCAGTGTCGTCTTGCTTTTATTTGGTCAACCTCTCATATTTATACATCCTGCCTGGCAGTTGAACTTGAAAATGTTGTGTTGTCCAATATGATAGCCACTAGCCACATGTACCTATTGAAATTAAAGTTAATTAAAAGTTAAGTTTCTGTTCCTCAGCTTCACCAAGCCACAACTCAGTGGCTGCTGGAGAAGGTCATCAAGAGGACATGGCCACCACTGGACTGGAGACCTGGACCCAAGCAATCACAAGCCCCTGACCGCTCCCCTGTCCTTGGAACGTAGAGTTTGCCCCCTCATCCTGTTCTGAAGATGAAGTCTTGAGAGAGTGAGGTGCTGCTGAGACCATCTGGACAGGGCATGTGGCTAGACCCCGTTAAGTCCTCCGTGTAACCTTCAAGGTCTGGCAGGCGCGTGGCAAGATCCACTTGTCTTGTGATGTCCAGTGCAAGCCTCAGATGTAAAATTCCTTGCTTATTAGTATGGAGTGTTCTTCTCTTTCTTCAGTGTCTTCTAGCCCTCCATGTACAGGGTCTGGTTCATATCCAAGAAGCTCCTAAAGTTGAGAACTAATGGACACCTCAGATATGACACTTTCATCATTACAGAAACTTCTATTGGATGTGGTTAATCTAAAGAAGAAAAAGAAATGGCTGGAACCAGCATTCCCCTTAAATTTTGCCCCAAATTTTGACACAAGAGCCAGGACACAAGATGATCATATAACTTTGGAAAATGTTGTCTGTATTGAAGTCTTAAGGTTGATGTAACAAATTATTATAAACTTGGTGGGTTAAGACAACACATATTTATTATTTTACAATTCTGGTTGCCAGAGTCCAACGGGGGGTTTCTCTGAGTTAAAATCAAGGTGTTAGCAGGGCTACGTTTCTTTCAGAAGATCCAGGGTAGAGTAATTTTCTTGCCTTTTCCAGCTTCTAGAAGTCACCTCCTTCCATCTTCAACAGGAACAGCCAGTCAAGTCTTCATGTGACTCTGAAACTGTATCCTCTGATTTCATCTTCCACTTTTAAAGATGCTTGTGATTACACTAGCCCCATTTGATATTCCATGACAACCTCACCATCTTAAGCTCAGCTGACTACCAACAATAATCCATCTGTAACCTTAATTTTCCCTTGTCATGTAACATATATTAGCAGGTTCTGAGACTGGAACACAAGCACACATGAAGACGTGACTCTGCCCATCAGGCGTGTCAGATGCAGTGAAGCAGGGATCTTCACAGAAGGACGTTGAGGAACTCTGGGTCCCCAAACAACAAAGTGAACTGGTAAAGGACTGCACGATGCATTGCTCACTAAATCTATTTCATCACATAACTTTTCTTTATGAAGTTCAGTTCAGTCGCTCAGTCGTGTCTGACTCTGCGACCCCATGAATCGCAGCACGCCAGGCCTCCCTGTTCGTCACCATCTCTAGGAGTTCACTCAGACTCATGTCCATCGAGTCCGTGATGCCATCCAGCCATCTCATCCTCGGTCGTCCCCTTCTCCTCCTGCCCCCAATCCCTCCCAGCATCAGAGTCTTTTCCAATGAGTCAACTCTTCTCATGAGGTGGCCAAAGTACTGGAGTTTTACCTTTAGCATCATTCCTTCCAAAGAACACCCAGGGTTGATCTCCTTCAGAATGGACTGGTTGGATCTCCTTGCAGTCCAAGGGACTCTCAAGAGTCTTCTCCAATACCACAGTTCAAAAGCATCAATTCTTCAGCACTGAGCCTTCTTCACAGTCCAACTCTCATATCCATACACGACCACAGGAAAAACAATAGCCTTGACTAGACAGACCTTAGTCGGCAAAGTAATGTCTCTGCTTTTGAATATGCTATCTAGGTTAGTCATAACTTTTTTCCAAGGAGTAAGCATCTTCTAATTTCATGGCTGCAGCCACCATCTGCAGTGATTTTGGAACCCCCAAAAATAAAGGCTGACACTGTTTCCACTGTTTCCCCATCTATTTCCCATGAAGTGATGGGCCCGGATGCCATGATCTTTGCTTTCTGAATGTTGAGATTTAAGGACTGTGAAGAAGGCTGAGCACCCAAGAATTGATGCTTTTGAACTGTGGTGTTGGAGAAGACTCTTGAGAGTCCCTTGGACTACAAGGAGATCCAACCAGTCCATTCTGAACCAGATCAACTCTGGGTGTTCTTTGGAAGGAATGATGCTAAAGCTGAAACTCCAGTACTTTGGCCACCTCATGTAAAGAGCTGACTCATTGGAAAAGACTCTGATGCTGGGAGGGATTGGGGGCAGGAGGAGAAGGGGACACAGAGGATGAGATGGCTGGATGGTATCACGGACTTGATGGATGTGAGTCTGAGTGAACTCTGGGAGTTGGTGATGGACAGGGAAGCCTGGTGTGCTGCAGTTCATGGGGTCGCAAAGAGTCGGACGCAACTGAACTGAACTGAAATAGCATATGGAAATTGTTTTGCAGATACTTACAGGGTCCTCTTGAGATCTCGTTCCCTTAAACAAGACTGGGTGGAGGAAGTGGCAATGAGCTAGACACACAGAAAGTTTACTGAGCCTGTTTGTTCTGTGTTGTACAAGGGGCATGCTCTTGCCTGGGCCCTGCCATACTCCCCCTGATTGTGGGATAGTCATGGACATTATAGCTGTCAGGAAAATTTGGAGCAATCTAACCGAAAGGCCTGGAGTATTAATTCATCCTATGTCATGCAGCTAATACATATCTGAGGACAAACCAGATTTTTATATCCCTAAGTAAATATCCTTCCCTCCTGTAAAGTTCCCAAAATGTAGAAAGTCAAGTCTCATAAATTAAGTTGTTGGTAACTAAACCCTTAAGATATGATCTGTGTCTCTTCTAGGTATTAAGAAAAAAAGGTTTTCATTAGAAAGAAGTGCAATATCATTCTGTTTTTGGTTTCTTCCCTCAAGTTTCCCAGGAAGTTAGATGGAGATTTTAGATTTTGCTTCCCTATCCATACTGATCCTCTAATAAAAAGGGAGATTAAGTCTCCAACCTGACCTCCTTGCCAAAGTCTCTTCAATGGACCTGCCTTTCATGAAGAAAGAAACCAAAATGCACTACAGAAAGGATGAAATTAGACAGAGCTGATGAGGTGGGAAGTCCTTACATTAAAAAAATGAACAAAAGGACCATTTTCTCCAAGGACGAGAAGGAAGGATAAATGACTTTGCTCTCAAGTTCAAGTGGGAAATTAATCTCCAGCAGGTGTGCCTCCACCAGGTCAGAAGGCATCTGTACAATGTGTGCCTCAAGAGGGAGGCCCAGCCCAGCCAGTTCCCAACAAAGATCTCACAGGATTTGAAAACTTCAAAACTTCTTAACAAATAGCCTTTGCTATTTTAACAGTACATTTTTCAGACTTGTCATCTGTCTCACTGGTTATTGATAACCATGATATCTACTACTGTGGGCAGGAATCCCTTAGAAGAAATGGAGTAGCCATCGTGGTCAACAAAAGAGTCTGAAATGCAGTACTTGGATGCAACCTCAAAAACGACAGAATGATATCTGTTCATTTCAAGGCAAACCATTCAATATCACAGTAATCCAAGTCTATGCCCCAACCAGTAATGCTGAAGAAGCTGAAGCTGAACGGTTCTATGAAGACCTACAAAACCTTTTAGAACTAACACCAAAAAAGGTGTCCTTTTCACTATAGGGGACTGGAATGCAAAAGTAGGAAGTCAAGAAATACCTGGAATAACAGGAAATTTGGCCTTGGAATACAGAATGAAGCAGGGCAAAGGCTAATAGAGATTTGCCAAGAGAATGCACTGTTCATAGCAAACACCCTCTTCCAACAACACAAATGAAGACTCTACACATGGACATCACCAGATGGTCAATACCAAAATCAAATAGATTATATTCTTTGCACCCGAGGATGGAGAAGCTCTATACAGTCAGCAAAAACAAGACCAGAAGCTGACTGTGGTTCAGATCATGAACTCCTTATTGCCAATTCAGACTTAAATTGAAGAAAGTAGGGAAAACCACTAGACCATTCAGGTATGACCTCAATCAAATCCCTTATGGTTACACAATGGAAGTGAGAAATAGATTTAAAGGACTAGATCTAATAAGGACTAGATAGATAGAGTACCTGATGAACTACAGACAGAGGTTCGTGACATTGTATGGGAGACAGGGATCAAGACCATCCCCATGGAAAAGAAATGCAAAAAAAGCAAAATGGGGATGCCTTACAAATAGCTATGAAAAGAAGAGAAGTGAAAAGCAAAGGAGAAAAGGAAATATATAAGCATCTGAGTGCAAAATTCCAAAGAATAGCAAGGAGAGATAAGAAAGCCTTCCTGAGCGATCAATGCAAGAAATAGAAGAAAACAACAGAATGGGAAAGACTAGAGATCTCTTCAACAACATTAGAGATACCAAGGGAACATTTCATGTAAAGATGAGCTTGATAAAGGACAGAAATCGTATGGACCTAACAGAAGCAGAAGATATTAAGAAGAGATGGCAAAAATACACAGAAGAACTGTACAAAAAAGATCTTCATGACCAAAATAATCACGATGGTGTGATCACTCACCTAGAGCCAGACATCCTGGAATGTGAAGTCAAGTGGGCCTTAGAAAACATCACTACCAACAAAGCTAGTGGAGGTGATGAAATTCCAGTTCAGGTATTTCAAATCCTGGAAGATGATGCTGTGAAAGTGCTACATTCAATATGCCAGCAAATTTGGAAAAGTCAGCAGTGGCCACAGGACTGGAAAAGGGCAGTTTTCATTCCAATCCCAAAGAAAGGCAATGCCAGAGAATGCTCATACTACCACACAATTGCACTCATCTCACACGCTAGTAGAGCAATGCTCAAAATTCTCCAAGCCAGGCTTCAGCAATACATGAACCATGAACTTCCAGATGTTCAAGCTGGATTTAGAAAAGGCAGAGGAACCAGAGATCAAATTGCCAGCATCTGCTGGATCAAGGAAAAAAGGAAGAGAGTTCCAGAAAAATATCTATTTCTGATTATAGCCATGAAATGAAAAGACACTTACTCCTTGGAAGGAAAGTTATGCCCAACCTAGATGGCATATTCAAAAGCAGAGACGTTACTTCTCCAACAAAGTTCTGCCTAGTCAAGGCTATGGTTTTTCCAGTGGTCATGTATGGATGTGAGAGTTGGACTGTGAAGAAAGCTGAGCGCTGAAGAATTGATGCTTTTGAACTGTGGTGTTGGAGAAGACTCTTGAGAATCCCTTGGACTGCGGAGCAGATCCAACCAGTCCATTCTGAAGGTCAGCCCTCCAGTGTTCTTTGGAAGGAATGATACTAAAGCTGAAACTCCAATACTTTGGCCACCTCATGCGAAGGGTTGACTCAATTGAAAAGACTGATGCTGGGAGGGATTGGGGGCAGGAGGAGAAGGGGACACAGAGGATGAGATGGCTGGATGGCAACACTGACTCGATGGACGTGAGTTTGGGTGGACTCCGGGAGTTGGTGATGGATAGGGAGACCTAGCGTGCTATGGTTCATGGGGTCGCAAAGAGTCAGACATGACTGAGCAACTGAACTGAACTGAACTTACAGAAGAATATTAATCACAGTATTTGGAAACAAAACCAGAAATATTCTGAAGGTAATAGCCATCAAGAAGTTGAGAGAGATGGTTAGTTTTTGGATAGTTGTTACTCTTGGAATCATAAAAGGACACAGAACATTCTATTTTTGCATATTTGGGGGTAAACGTATATAGGAAAGTATACAGACCTTGTGAAAGACTCACACTCATCCAGATTAGCTTTCAGAATTTAGAGCTCATGTAAGTAATTTACACAAATGACTGTAGAGGGATTGCTCAGTTTTCTAACCATCGTCTGAACTCTCCTCACTAGAAGAAGCCTTGTTTAGGGCTAAGTGCGGATTTCAGCAATGACAGCCAAAACCCACCCCCCAACAACACTTCAACAGTTAAAACTGGGCCTTGGGAAATTATGTAGCTTACCAGGTAAAGATAGACAAAAGGGTGTTAATATGTTTGCTTGTTTTTTAATAAAATACTGAAGGAGACTACAGGCTCAGATTTCAATTTAAAACAGTCTAACCTACACAGCAAAACCACATTATTCATCACTGGAACTTAACCAAATGACAAGTCAGAAAGACAAGGCATTTAAAAAGGAAAGAAAGGAAGAAGGAAAACCTGCCAACTCAGCAAGAGTTGGCAGGGTATTCAAGGATTTAGGCTGATTAATTGACCACATGGTTGATGAATTAAGACAGAATCCTTGTTTGGAATGAATTGAGCTCTCTATGCAGTTTGAGGGGGCTAGTGAGGAGCAGAAACGGGGAACATAACTGGGATTTAAATTAAAGATAACAAAAAGCATTAGTAAATGAAAAAAAAGAGAGTAATGGGCAAGTGGGAACTCCAGGAATTGAGACGGTCATCCTGAAATGGAATACTATTTGTGTCTAAGACCTGGATGCCTTATAAGACCGGCAAAAATTCTATGACCTCCAAGTCTTTTACAGAAAACTATATATTTGAAAATGATGATGAAAGCCAGAAGCTAACAGACTGAAGATATATTTATCACCCACCACACTCTAAACCAGTGCTCCTTGAGACAAACTCTTCCTTCAGAAGCTAAAATTATTCAGATTGTCCAAGGAAAGGTTAATAAACGAACACCCTCTAACAGGCTTGCTGAAATGCTGTGGTGATGGGGAGCAGAGCTCAGGGAGGGATGAGCCAGTCCAGGAAGCTTCAGTTCAGTCAGTTCAGTCGTTCAGTCGTGTCTGACTCTTTGCAAGCCCATGAACCTGCTCTGCAGGTCCTTGCCCTTCCCCAGCCTCTGCAGCCGGAACAGAAACGCCTGCACCATCTCCGCTTGAGGGAGTGCACACCGTCTGGAGCCTGGGTCCTGACTCTGTTTCTGCCACTGGCCAACTTCGTCACCAGATAAAAGGCACAGCTGTTCAGGATCTCTGTTGTATTACATGGAAAATGAGCCAGGCTGCACAAGAGGTTAACTTCAACAGTTATTAATCCTCTTTCGAACCCTGTAGCAATCATTCTTTAGACACTGAAATGGCAAAGTAGCATGACTCAGATCACATCGCACCGCAGTCAGCTCTGTTGATGGCTGTGTCAGCTGTTTTGACTCAAAAGTGTTTCCCATTTACATAGTATCTGCTGCTCCTGAGGGCAGCTTCCTCCTTCCTGGCACTCCCTTGGCATTAGCCCCACTGACGACAGATCATTAGATTCCTCTGCAGTTGTTAAATAAGCAGCTAACCCTGAGGTCATGTGGTCTAGTGGAAAGAGTGTGGCGCAGCAGACAAGAGGCCCTGACAGCCCATCCCTGCCTTATTGCCACTGGATTTCACAGATACCCGGGAAGTCACTTAACTCTAGAAAGCAACCATAATTCATTTATCTTCTTCATAATACTTTCAGGGTCAAAATACACGTAACAGCAATTTGAAAGTGCTGTATTTGGTGAACTTGAATCTCAGGCTACAAACGAGTATTTTCCAAGCTATAACTTTATTTCTACAATTTAATTTGTTTTTGAGCTCTCATTCTGCTAGGTGTGAAAAGTTAACCTTCATCAGTTCAGGTCATTTCGTACCTCAGCTGTGTCTAGGCCCACAGTCCCAGAAGGGTACGTGGTTCCAAGGCACAGGGTGGTCTTCGTTTCTCACTTGTCCTTGCTGACATCTGCCACGACGCCCCCTTCTGCCCCCAGCTGGCTTCTGGCCAACAATCCCTCGAGGTCATTGTTCTTCATAACTTCAAAGCTGCTCCAAGAAAAACAAGTAAAGGACAAAGAGATAAACAAAACAGCCAGAGAGTTTAAAAAAAAAAAAAAAGACTAATATTTTAAGATGTGTTATAGAAGAAAAGGAAGAGAAAATATCAGGGAAAATTGCAAAGACTTTAAGTGATTCAGAGAAGTTTAGAAGAAAGGAAGACCAAAACAAAGCTGTAGGTAACTTTGCAGGAGTTTCCGCTGAGTGGTGGAAACAGAATCCTAACTGCAGAGGTAGAGGAAGAACACTGACAGCGAGCGCGGCAAGTCCCTTTAAGCGCATTTCTAAGACACGATTGACGGAGATCACCTTCACTTTGGGGGCTTCCCTGGTGGCTCAGTGGTAAAGAATCCACCTGTCAGTGCAGGAGACACAAAAGACCCAGGTTCAGTCCCTGGGTGGGGAAGATCCCCTGGAGAAGGAAAAGGCAATACACTCCAACATTCTTACCCGGGAAATCCCATACGCCGAGGAGTCTGATGGCTACACTTCATGGGGTCGCAAAGAGTCAGACACAACTTAGCGACTGAGAACACACACATTTCACTTCGGAAAAGGATGACAGTTGTATTCAAAGTCTCAATATACAATGCAGTAAGTTGAGTACATGAAAGGAGACGGCCTCATACCCTGGTCAGCGATTGCTGGGTTATTAAAATCTTGCATTATTGATTTCATCTCCCTAAGCATGATAAAATATTTAAGCCCACGATAATTAGGCCACCACTTCTCTAAAATAATAGTCTTAGGAGCAAATAGCCCTTGCAAATCAAATCCCTTCTTCTGCTACAACTACTTGGGCAATGGGATGCCAGTGAGGAATGGAACAGGCACGATCTCACACGGATGAGGGGGAGGAGGAGGTGAGCGGAACTGCTCTGCTGGCCGTAACTTTCCACTTGCATGATTTCATAAGGCCAACCTGATTCCTCCTAATGTAAAGAGTACCAAATAAAATCAAGCTGGTGACACAGGATGATCACTATCTGGGCATTTAATGCCAGACACGTCCATCTTGGCGATGCACAGATTATGAGAACATTCCGACCTAAATTAAACTCCAAGGACGTGAAATATAGGAGGAAATAAATAGGAATCACCATGACTTTCTTCTCTTTCCACATAGAACCATTCATCCCAATGAATACTTATTTTTAAAGTTTTGAATGTTCAGTGTCAAGAGCATTCAATTCAGTTGGCCAGCAGAGTAGGTTAGAAAAACCTTAGCTAAGCTTCATTTCTCCTCTCATTCTGCTTAGCTCAGGTAAGCAGTATGGGGGGGAGGGGGGGGTGGACAGGCTTTGGCAGTTCATGTCAAACTGACTCAGTCTTAGACTCACAGAGTAAATAGGGCTCAAGTACACTTATATATCACCTATACCCACTGCATTATTTTCAGATGGATAAAGTGAAGCTTGAGGAGGCCGTGTCTTACCCAAGATATCACAGTGAGCAGAGCAGGGACAGAACTCAAATTTTCTAACATTAAGACCAAGAGTCAACAAATATTTATGAAGTTCTTAGTCTACACTGGACAATGAGCTAGCCATTGAGGATGAAGAACTGAAAAATATCACCTGGAATATGGAAAATAAATTGATACCTGGCACAACCACTTATAATAGCATCACAAACATGAAACACTTAGGAATAAGTCTAGCAAAATATGCTCCAGACCTATGCGTTGAAAACTCCAAACACTGATAAAAGAAGTCATAAAAGACCTTAGGAAATGGAATCATGTAGCAAACTTGTGGATTAGAAGACTCAACAGAGTTAAGATGTCAATTCTCCCCCATGGGCCTACAGATTTATTATAATCCCAATTGAAATCTTAATAAGATTTTTGCAGATGTTGATAAACTGATTCTAAAATGTATATGGAGAGGTAAAGGAACTAGAATAGTCACAATAATGTTTAAAAAGAATCAGAAAGTTGGAAGATTCACACAACCTGACTTCAAGACTCACTACAGAGCTGTGAAATTGGCAAAACCATACATAGATGCACAGAACTGAATAGACAGTCTAGGACTGTCAAAACACAGCCAGTTGATTTTGACAGATGCAATGCAATTTCATGAGAAAAGCTAGCCTTTATAATACATGATACTGAAGCAATTCAGTACCTACCTATAAAAAAAAGAACTTTGATCCATACATTATATTATACTGTACTTAAAAATTGACTCAAAATGGGTCTAAGACATAGACATGAAACTTCTAGAAGGAAACTGGTAAAATCTTTGTGACCTTGCGTTAAGCTAATCATTCAGAAAGAAGACTCTGAAAGTACAATCTGGAAAACAACCAACCATTCACATTGAAAAACCACCAAATCCCGGAGAACAAACTGGGTCACCCAAGGTTACTGGCAGAAGTACAAAAGGGCAGCTTTAAAAACACTGAGCATGCATTTACCATATTATCCAGTGATTGCACTGATCGGCATTCCCAGGAAAGTAAAATTCATGTTCACACAAAAACCTATGTGTTAACGCCCACAGCAGATTGACTCATAAGAGCTAAAAGCTGGACACAATCCAAATGTTCTTCTCTGGGTGGATGGTTAAAGCTGCGGTGCCTCCACATCAGGAATACTCCTCGGCAACAAGAGTGAAGGAGCTATTGATACACGCAGCCACTTTGATAGCATGCAGAGGATTTATGCTGCGTGAAAAAAGATAATCTCAGAAGGTTACATACTGTATGAGTCCCTTCATACTACTATTGATACACAAAACAGCTCAGGTGGAGCTCGGGAGAATTATGCTGAGACGACAAAAGCCAGTTTCTCTCTTCACTGGGCTCTCAAGCAGGAAACTAGACAGTCTTCTTGCTGGAATCTGAGCAGCCCAAGTGTGCACATCCATTTGCTCAGCCGTGCCCAGTTCTGCAGCCCCTGGGACGATAGCCCACCAGGCTCCTCTGCCCACGGCATTTCCCAGGCAAGAGTACTGGAGTGGGTCACCATTTCTTCCTCTGGGGATCTTCCCAACCCAAGGATGAAATTTACATCTGCTTCATCTCCTGCATTGGCAGAAGGGTGCTTTACCCCTGAGCCACTTGGGAAGCCAAGAAGCCCAAGAGGCAGAGCTGAGGCGTGGGCTCCAAGAGCCTTCCAGTCAGACTGCTCCGCACTGCAGTCCTCAGCCAGTGCTCTGAGAATGTCCCCAGAGCTCCGAAGGCAGCTCTCATCCCCGACTCCTGGCAAAAGCTGGCAAGTAAAGAGGGCCAACCTTCTGAGCAAAGTCTCTAACCCGAAAGACAGAAGAGGCTACAACAAAGTAAACAGAAAACAAAAACAAACTAGAGAGGAAAAAAAAACCCACAAGACTGCTTAGAGAAGATTTCTCACATGGGCATTCACCTGCGGAGTTAGAGACCACAAAGTACACAGCACACGGGGAATAAGAACACGATGTTACCAGAAAGGAGCATTCGGGGAGCAAAAAATAAGCCTCAGAGAAGAAAAACATAGCAGAAAGGAGTAAGTTAAGAGAAGAGTGGACGACAAAGCCAAAGGTGTGTGTGTGTGCACGCACATGTGTGTGTGTGTGTCTGAGAGAGAGAAGCAAAGAACAAAGAAACAGAAAAGAGGGGAGAAAAAAAAAATGAAAGACTCAGTCCTCCCAACATGTCCAGGGAGAACAGATTAGAGAGAATGAGGGGCAGGAAGCGTGCAATAGAATCGTGCAAACAGAAGACACATATTAACAGCTTTTCAATGATGCTAAGCAGAGTTCTCTGTGCTGTGCAGTGGGACTTCACTTCTCATCCATCTTATACATAGTGGTGTGCACCTGTTCATCTCAAAGTCCTAACGCATCCCTGCCCACCCCCTTCTTCCCTTGGTAACCATGTCTGTTTTCTGTATGTGTGTGTGTATTTCTGGAGAAGCATGTTTTTATTGCAAGTTTATAATATACTCTCAAGGGGGAAAAAATGTTATAGCAAGAATCTGTGAGAAATAACCGCATCACAGAAAGCAGGATGTGACGAGATGTCTTCCGAGCACACAGAGGTGATGGGACGCGCCGGACCGTTTCTGGAGAGCTCGCTGTCACTGCTCTGAGCGTCAGGCCGGGAGCGGGCGACTCACAGCCCCTCTCTCCTCATCAGTCGTGTGCTCTCATCTTATTTTTTAAAAGCATGTCTGTTTCAGGTTTTAGCCACAATTTAAAGGATCTGAGCCAGTTATCACGGTGAAATCTAGTGACTGGTGGTGGCGTTTTACTTTATAGCGAAGGTCACTTTTAAAACGGGAAAAGCACTGCCCGGCTTTCAGCTTGAAGATGTGCTGGGCTGCCTACAGCTCTGCCCCCTAAGGACAGCGTGTGCGGCTCTCCTGTCTGAAAAGGATGGTTTCTGCTGATATACAGGATTCTTACGGCGACTCTGACGGCCCCTCTGGCGGCTCTCTGCTGCCCTGAAATGACGCCCTGGAAACCGCACCCCTGGGCGGGCCCACGTTGGCGCCACCCCCTAGGGCTCCAGCTCCAGAGGCCTCATCAAAGGACCCAAGGCCGTCACTGTGACGGAGGGATATGACTTAGGCTAAGCAGCCGGGCCTCGGGAAGGCAGATCCGCCAAGCGTTTTCATTTTTTCACTGCAATAGCATTTAAATCTGATTTTGGGGAGCAAATTGTTCATGTGCAGCCAAGAGTCTGTTCTGGCTTACGCTCTGAATTACGTTTCTTCAATAAACATTCCTGGGAAATGCGTGCATAGTTTCTTACTATTCTAAGTGGCATCATTGAGCAAAGACAGAGTAAAACCCAAGAAAAGCCCCCAGATGGATGGACGGCACTTCAGAGTTTAAAGTGGCAGACCCATGTCACTCTCCCTCTTCAAAATCCTTTACCAATGGGAACTTGCTGTCTGGCTCAGGAAACTCAAACAGGGGCTCTGTATCAACCTAGAGGGGTGGGATGGGGTGGGAGATGGGAGGGAGGTTCAAAAGGGAGGGGATATACGTATACCTGTGGCTGATTCATGTTAGGGTTTGATAGAAAACAGCAAAATTCTGTAAAACAATTATCCTTCAATAAAAAATTTTTTTTAATCCTTTTTGTTCTAATTTCTCCAAAGAAGACATACAGATGGCTAATAAACACATGAAAAGATGCTCAACATCACTCATTATTAGAGAAATGCAAATCAAAACTACAACGAGATGTCACCTCACACCAGTGAAAATGGCCATCATCAAAAAATCTACAAACAGTAATTGCTGGACAGAGTGTGGAGAAAAGGAAACTCTCTTGCACTGTTGAGAGTGCAAGTTGTTATAACCATTATGGAAACAGTACAAAGTTTCCTTAAAATACTGGGAATAAAACTATCATATGACCCCCAAAATCCTACTACTGGCCATCCACCCTGAGAAAACTGTAACTGAAAAAGACACACGTACCCCATTGTTCACTGTGGCACTATTTACAATTGCCAGGACACGGAAGCAGCCTAGACATCGAGATGAGTGGATAAAGAAGTTACCTACATATACACAATGGAATATCACTCAACCGTAAAAAGGAACCCATTTGAGCCAGTGCTAATGAGAAGGATGAACCTGGAGCCTATTATACAGAATGAAGTAAGTCAAAAAGAGAAAAACGTTGTGTGTTAACACATAAATACAGACTCTGGGAAGACGGCGCTGGTGAACAGGGCAGCAATGGAGATGCAGAATCGTGGGCAGGTGGAGACGGCGAGGCTGGACGAGCGGCACAGTGGCAAGGCAGCGCGTGCATCACCACATGCAAACTAGACACCCCGTGGGAATCTGCTCTGGGACCCCAGGAACTCAAGCCAGGGCTCTGCGACAGCCGGGGCGGGGTGGGGATGGGAGGCAGGCTGTTGCACAGCGACGGCGGATCCGCGTTGGTGCCCGGCAGGGGCCGGCACGACCCTGCAGGGCAATGGCTCCTCAGTCAAATAAATGCTGAAAACCCTTTGTCTCCAAATTAAACATGAGTGTATATCATACGATATCACTGATACATGGAGTCCAAAAGTACAGCCAAATGGACGTATTTATGAAACAGAAACAGACCCACAGGCATAGAAAGCGAATTCATGGTTACAAAGCTGACAAGAGGGGTTAATTGAGAGTTTGAGATTAAAGCATACATCTACTATGTATAAAGCAGATAAACAACAGGACCTACTGTCTACCACAGGGAACTAGACTCGGTTTCTTGTAATAACGTATAATGGAAAAGAATATGAAAAATATACATACGTGTGTATATATACACATATATACTGAGTCTTTTTGCTGTACACCCGAAACTAACATGTTGTGAATCATATACTTCAGTGAAAAATAAAATAAATCCTTTGTCTTCGATTTTTCTCTGCCTTGTCCTCATTTCACTCTTTCCCTCTCAGGCTCTCCCCCAAGCACAACTTCCTAATGACTTTTACAGATTGTAAAAGTCTGCAATTTACATATTACATCTTTTACATATTACATTGACAATAACATACAGATATAGTAAATACTTACTCATTAAAAAATACTGAGTTTCCAATATGTCATATACTGTGCTAGACACTGGAATTACTATGTTAACCAGTGGAGAAGGAAATGGCAACCCCCTCCAGTGTTCTTGCCTGGAAAATTCCACAGATGGAGGAACCTGCTGGGCACTAGTCCATGGGGTCGCCAAGAATCAGACACGACTGAGTGACTAAAACACACACACACCCACACACGTTAACCAAAAAATATATATTTGTGGGGTTTATTAGTAACGGGAATTAAAACCTGAAATTCCTGGGCCACTACTAAACCTTCCCTCCCTTCGCCCATCTGTCCATCCATCACTTTGTTCCTTGTACGTTTTAATCGCCCCTTACCGGTTCCTGTCACAAACACAAAGGACACAGGAAACGGTATTATTTTAACCGACATGTTCAGGAACCAGTAACGCCAAAGCCATCAAAATGCTAAAAATAGATGCCAGCGCTCCCTGCTCACAGCCAACATCAGCAGAAAGAAAGTGAAAGATTTTAAACTGTCAGACCAACCAAAGAGCGCGTTTCAAGCCCCCCGCGCTGGCTGTCAGATTAGCTATGAGCAGAATTCTCAAAGCGAGCCAAACACCTGTGCAAACGCCTCAGCACCGGTGGGTCCCCAGGCCGAGCGCCTTCGGGAGTGAGTCACGTTTATAGAAACGCGGGGGCTGTCAGCTCTTCGCGGGCCTGGGCCAGCGTTTGCCAGGGCCCTGGGCGCTCCCCGCGCACTCCTGCGCGGCCCCGAGCGCCGGCTGGGGCTGGGGAGCCGGCTCGCAGCGCGCCCCGCTCTGCTCCGGCCGCGCCCCGGCTCCACCCCGCGGGCGGCAGGCCTCCACGCCCCGCGAAGCCTGGGGACCTGCGACCTCACCGCCGGGCCTCGACGACAGCTTCCAGCAGTGCCGCCTGAGGTCACGCTGCGCTCGGGCTGTGCTTTGCTAAAGCCGCCGGATCTCCAATGCGGCAAGCGCCCGCCCCTGCGGACTGCCCAGTGCCCTCAGCAGAGGAACGGACAGACGGCCTCCCCCTGCTGCTCTCCACTACAGACCTTGCTAGTGGTTCCGAGCGCCGCGCACAAAGCCCGCGAGAAGCAAACGCCCGGCGCGCTTAGGTGCGCGTCTGCAGAGCGCCGCGCCGCTGGGTACCTGCGGAGCCAGGGAAGGCCGAGCCTCCACCTCCGCTAACCAACCTGCCGGCCGGCGTGACTGGCTCACGCAGCGGCCTGGCGGGGCCGCAGACCAGACTCCTGCGCTTACTGGACAGCCCTACCGTAAACGCCCCGGGGCGCGCAGGACAGACAGGGCTTCCAGAACGAGGGGAAGCCGGCGGCCAGGACAGCTGTACGGAAGACGTGCCCCAAAGACACAGCGGGACGCGGGGCAGTGCACACGGGCAGCCCGTGCAGACGTCCCCGTTAGCTCGTCGGGCCCGCCCTTGTCCTTCCCTGGAGTCCCTCTGACCTGGCCGATCCTTCCTCTGCCTGGGCTGAGACAGAACTTCAGGCGCTTCCGTGGGGACACAGGACGAAGCCCGGAGCTCCCTGTGCCTGGACCTCTCTGTGCCTGGACCTCCAGGCAGCCCCAGGTTCAGGGGTGTCTTTTCCATCGCTTGCTGAGACCAGAAAGCAAAGGAGCAGCAACTCAGGACTAACGAAAACAATCGGTGCTGCTCATCTTAAATTTAGACTCACATTTTCCTCGTTGAAGTACAGTTGACTTATATTAGTTTCAGGCATACAGCATAGTAATTCACACTTTTTTTTTTTGCAGATTAGACTCCATTGTGGGTTATTACAGGTAACGGCTAGAATGCCCTCTGTGTGCAGTATAAAGTTTGTAATTTATTTTATGCAGAGTAGTTTATATCTGCTCACTCCATACCCCTAATTTATCCTGCCCTACCCACTTCTTGGAGAAGGCAATGGCAACCCATTCCAGTACTCTTGTCTGGAAAATCCCATGGACAGAGGAGCCTAGAAGGCTGTCGTTTATGGAGTCACACAGAGTCGGACATGACTGACTTCACTTTCACTTTTCACTTTCATGCACTGGAGAAGGCAATGGCACCCCACTCCAGTGTTCTTGCCTGGAGAATCCCAGGGACACGGGAGCATGGTGGGCCGCAGTCTATCGGGTCGCACAGAGTGGGACACGACTGAAGTGACTTAATGCTTAATGCTACCCGGCTTCTCTTTCCTCTTTGGTCACCAAAAGTGTGTTTTGTACATCTGCGTAGATTCATCTTTTGGGCGTGGTCTAGCTCACAAGACCTTCTTCAGAATATGGGTTGCAGGCCCTTCCCAGGATAAATGCCTACAGACCAGGAGGCACACAGACGGGATGTCACATGTGAGCACCCGGCTCTCTAATGGAAAATGCCAGTGAACAGAGCTCTCCCTAAAGAGATCAGCCCATCCACCTCCCTCAGAAGGAGAAAGAGAAACCAGAGCGCTTCTCTGTCCTGCCCAAGGGGGTTTCGAACAGAAGTTTATTTAATCCTCAACCCCAGATATACCAAGATAGGAGCTTGAAAACAGGGGCGCTGAGTGTTTTTCTCTACAGATTTCAGAAGAGTGGATGTGCCTTCTGTATCGTTTCAAATTTTGGAGAAAGTTCACCTTCAGTGTCTTTAGTGGTCTCCTGCCTCCCTCTGAAACTCAAGGTCAGCCCACACAGGTGCTGGTTGAGGGCACTCTGCACAGCGTTTAAAATCACGTTCCCCTACCAGTGTTTTGGGGCTGTGATTACACCCACATACACATTCTCCCTGCTCAGGAGGAGTCATTCCCAAGAGCTCTCCTCTCATCCTTACAGATGGATTCCTGGTTGCCGGGGTCCAGCCCCAGTGGATCCAGGGTGATTCGAAGGTGGGGATGGAGTCGGTGTCCTCCTTGGAAAAATACATATTTAGTTACAGATATAGAGAGAGATTAGAAACAGATAGTGTAGTAGGAAAATTAGTGGAGAAAAAGAGGCTGAATAACTTGGGTTACATGGAATAGCATCCATGCTCCAGATGGGAATTCAGCCAGAAAAATGGGGAGCAAGAAAGAA
>SJYC01058830.1:0-23440 GCA_006408675.1 Madoqua kirkii
TTTGAACTGTGGTGTTGGAGAAGACTCTTGAGAGTCCCTTGGACTGCAAGGAGATCCAACCAGTCCATTCTGAAGGAGATCAACTCTGGGATTTCTTTGGAAGGAAGGATGCTGAAGCTGAAACTCCAGTACTTCGGCCACCTCATGCAGAGTCGAGTCATTGGAAAAGACTCTGATGCTGGGAGGGATTGAGGGCAGGAGGAGAAGGGGACGACCAAGGGTGAGATGGCTGGATGGCATCACTGACTCGATGGACGCAAGTCTGAGTGAACTCCAGGAGTTGGTGATGGACAGGGAGGCCTGGTGTGCAACGATTCATGGAGTCGCAAAGAGTCGGACATGACTGAGTGACTAAATGGAACTGATGACCCAGCAATCCCACTACTGGGCATATACCCTGAGAAAACGATAACTGAAAAAGACACATGTACCCCAGTGTTCACTGCAGCACTACTTACAATAGGTAGGAAACAACATGGAAACAACTGAGATGACAATTGACAAATGAATGGATAAAGAAGTTGTGGTACATATATACAAGGAAATACTACTCAGCCACTAAAAGGATCACATTTGAATCAGTTCTAATGAGGTGCATGCTTGTTTTATAAGATTGCTTCTTCCTTCTATTCAAAATCCCAGCCGTGCTTTAGAACCTAAATCACAAAGCTGCCCTTATTGGCCATCTTCCCTGCTGTTCTTGTGAATGCCTGCGATACCAAACAGTTTGCCAGCAATTTCTGATGCTGTCCTATATGTTTTCATCTTGTTTCAATAGATGTTCATCTCTTCTCCCTCCTGAGGGAAGATGTCCATAAGATCAAGTCTTACATACTATATTATCAACACCTAGCAGTGTGTCAGGACACAGAAAGAACAAATAAACTGTTGCTGAGTAACTGGTTTTTTTTAACTGTCTGTAAAATATAGCAGTACTTGTATTACTTTCTTCTATAATGGGAAATCCTTGAGAGAAGCTGGCTTTAGCAAACTGATTTTTAAATATCTTATTTCATTTAGACTGACAGACACTAATATCATAGAAGCTGGAGCTGGAAGACAGAAACACTTGGGCACCGTAGCACATTTCACATGAAAGCAGTTAGTATAACTGGTCTAGAACCAGTAGGTGCAAAGGGATTGTTAACAAGCACATCAGTGCTTACAAAAGATGTTCTCTAAGAGATCAAATGCCATGCCCTCTCATCTTGTTTACAGGATTCATCTGGCCTCCTCCTGCCAATAGCCTTTATTTGGACCAAGTTACACTGCGCCCAACCCTGTCTGAGTCATCACACTTTCTAAATAATTGCCCCGCAGTGTGATTAATGTGGAGACTTTAGGCTGGAAGTAGCAGGTTAACTGTGCACGTGGCAAAACCGTGTTTTTTCATTTACAAATTCACAGAGAGATGTTCAGCACGCCGTGTGTACATGTTTATGTGTGTTTGTATGGTGGGCCTGCCTGTTGACCTTGTGCGCTCCTGGGGGCCTGCTGCACCTCCACAGATTCGGTCTTAAAGGAGCAGGGTGGAGACAGTGGGACTCAGAGACAGATGGAAAGGTGTGGATTCAAATTTTGACCAGGCAGCTTCCCAGCGTATGATCCTGAGTCAGGCCTATCACTTCCCTGATGCTTGGTTTTCTTGTATCCAAAGGGTTGTTGTAAAGATTGAAAATATGTGTGAGCACTTAGCACAGAGAAAATATTAATAAATGGTAGTGATGTCAGAACTGCCCCCAGCCAGGTATTTCCCCTGAGTGGCCATCACAGCTTCAGTCATCCAGACCACCCAGATCCAAACCCCAGTCTGAAGAGGCTAGCTGGAGCTGCATACACAAGCAGGGAGACTCTCCTGATAAAAAAACAAACAAACAAACAAAAAAACCAAAAAACTGGATCAATACAGAAAAGGAGAGAGCTGGGGAAAGCAAGCAGCATTCTCCTTCATGCCTACTCACACTGCAGAGCCCAGCACAGGGCCTGACACTCATAAAGCCCTTGACACATATTTCTGAATGAGCCACTAAATGGGTGAATGGGAGCACTCTGAATCTCTACACACAGGCTTCTCCAGAATCCCTTCTCCACATCAGGAGAGACCTATGCTTAGTGAGCTGGAGTCGGAAGATTTCCAGCAGAAAAGTGTTGCTGGTGTATTTAAAGATCCCACCAGTGATTTCAGATGAAACTATGGACGATCACAGGAAGGGTGGGGCTGTCCTGGGAACACGTATTAAAGGAAAATCCACCAGGTTGATCAAAGACACTGTCGCCTTTTGGTGTTTTCATTAAATCAATCATTTTTCATCATAAAAGTAATATATGGTCATAGAAAAATCATAAAACACAAGCTAAAACAAAAAATGTTCATCTTTTTAAAGATTTATTTTATATGGACTATTTTTTAAAGTCTTTATTGAATTTGTTACAATATTGCTTCTGTTTTGTTTTTGGTGTTTTGTTTTTTTTGCTTGTTTTTTTTGTTTGTTTTGTTTTTGGCCACAAGGCATGTGAGATCTTACTTAGCTCCTCAACCAGAGATCAAACCAGTACCCCTGCATTGGAAGATAAAGTCTTAACCACTAGACCACCAGGAAAGTCCTCCCAAAATGTTAATCTTAATAATATTTTAACATTCATTATTCCAGACATTTTCTACACATAGATACATTTTTTCTTGTCAAAAAATAGTGTCATATTTTTTGCTAAGCAATTTATCTCTTTCATCTTTTCCAAAGCACTAGTCTCCATAAAATTTATTTTCCCTTGATCTAGAAGAGAGCTTCTTTTTTTAATATAAATTTATTTATTTTAATTGGAGGCTAATTACTTTACAATATTGTATTGGTTTTGCCATACACTGACATGAATCTCCCACGGGTATACATGTGTTTCCCATCCTGAAGCACCCACCCACCTCCCTCCCCATACCATCCCTGTGGGTCATCCCAGTGCACCAGTTTTTTAATGCATACACGCATCATGAAAGTAAGACATGGTCCAAAAAAGTCAATGAGTAACAAGGAGTAATAAATGAAATGAAAAGTAAAAGCCTCTCCCACTATCACGCCCTTTCACAGTCCAAGAGTGACAACTTTTAATAACTGTTGGGGATGGTTTACAAATTATAATCACAAGAGGTATGGTTATGGCTGACTCATGTTGTTGTATGGCAGAAACCAACACAACATTGTGAAACTCAAAAATCAAAATTAAAAAAAAATTATAATCACCGCATATCACTTACCTGCTTAAAACCTCCCAACAACCTCACAGTCACAGCAAGTTCCAAGCCCACCCCCAGACCCATCCATTCTGAGCCTCCACTTTCCCCGGGACAGACCTAGCCCTACAGTCCACCATCTCCAAGGTCCAGAGTTCCCAGCAGGCTGTGGCTCTGCATTCATACTTTGCTCCCCACGCCCGGAAAACTGAGGCAGGAGCGGCAAGTAAGGGGGCAACTGAATGAGAGCTGGCAGGCTTTGGCTCCTTCTCCTTTGCCCAGAGGCCCTTACAATGGACAAAAGGACCCCTTCTCCAGCCCTCACACTCACTTTCATGGGATACAAGGTCAGTGTGCGAGGGCAAATGGCCTGGTCAAGAAAGTCAGTAAGCTGGGCCGCAGCAGACAGGGGCTCCAGACTTCCTTCTGCAAATAACTTGTCATGTGACTTTAAATCTCCCAGCTTCCATTTCCTCATCAGTAAAATGAACCGAGTGGACTAGACCATCCAGCTCTTTTCCAGTGTTAGCGCTCAGAGCCTGAGAAGCTAGCCCACGGTCATCTGGGTGACAACCACGTAAAGGCAAACTGCACCTGCCAAGGAAGCAAGGCCCTGCGCTAGACTCCGCCTGCGTGGTGTCTCTCGGCCTCCTCTACTCTCAAGAGCTCCGTGAAGTAAGCAATTTTGCACCCTGAGTTGACTCCACAAGAAAAAAGAGGCTCAGAAATCTTAAGTAACAGGTTCAACTTCCCGTGACTGCTAAGTGGCAGGGCCAGGGGTTAATTCCAGTCAACCTGTTTCTCAGGTTCTCTTTCATGCTCTTTCTGAGTGAAGTTCATTGGATTTGGGGGTTGTTTTTGAAGCACATGTAATAAAACTTTATTAGAAACTGCATGGAAATATTTTAAGCTTAACGTGTTATAAGGCAAAGTATAATGTCCAATTTATTGGATTTTTGATATGCAATTCAGTCTATATTCTACAGGATCATAAAATTCTTCATTAAATTAACTGGACATGACTTAACCAATTATGACATTGACAAAACAATGCAGAACCAGTACTCTGAGCCTCAGCTGTTATCCATCGATCATGGCTTAACATACCCCTCACTCTTCCTACAGCTATGGTTCTCACACTGGAGAGTGCATTAAAACCTCCAGGAAAGCTGGTTAAACTCCAGAACACTGGGCTCACGCATAGAAATTCTCATTCAGTTGGTCTTCGTGGGGTGGGGACTGAAAATCTGCATTTCTCACCAGCTCCCAGGAGATCTGGGGACCCCCGTTAGAGAATCCCTGCTCTCGGACAGCCCCGTCCTCTTGGCTCATCTAGTTCCTACAGGCTCACGCATTCCACTGTCCAGCTGGAAAGGCCACTGTCACGATTTTGCTCCTCTCTTCGAGTTTGCTGTCCACCTACTTCTCCCCACTCTGGCTTCAGCACAAGGGAAAGCTTGGCTTTCTGCCCCATTAGCTGGCTTTCGGCTCCACACCAGCTGGCAACGGCTGAAAGGGAAAGCCTCTAAGTAAGCACCCTAGCAGGGCGAATTCCCTTGAATCAGAGGGAAGGACTGTTCGCCTTTCAAAGCATAAGATCTCCCCTTTTCACTACTACATTGGGTATCTAATAGCTACTTGCATCTACATACAATTGGTTTCTTCACTCGCTTTTTTTTTTTTTTTGCACAGCTCTTAATTCTTCAAGATGAAATGCTCTTTTTTTGCCCCCCAAACATCATTTTCTGAGAACTTTCTTTTAAAACACATACACGCCCCAACAAAACGCAACCAGGATACACAACAGAGGTTTCTACACAGAAGTCCAAGTACAAGCTATGGCTCCTTCTCTGTCTGGCCTAATCTCTTTGTTTGGACTTGTCTGATATAATCAAAGGATTGCTGCTTCTGGAATAAAGGTCCGAGGGCGCGGGCTCTTCACTCCACCTCTGCTCCTTTCAGGCTTCCTAGATGATGAGAGGTGATGAGAAAGGACAGCAGGGTACCCTAACCGAGATACTCTAAAGCAGAAAAAGACGGCCCTGGAACAGGACCGAGGAGGCAGGACATGAGACGCCCATAAGGAGACAAGTGAACCTGGGATGGCCCCACCGCCACCTGCCCTCCTGCCCACTTTCCCTGTCCACGTTAGGCCATTCCGACAGGGCAATGCAATGAAAAGGCAGTGCCACTGTTCTGGACAGTTGCGAGCCCAGGATCTGGCCCCAGGTCTACTGCTGACCAGCGAGCATCCCTGGACCACATCCTTGGGCCCGAGGGACAGTATCTGGTTGTGTGCATATAGGGGCACTGGCCTGGATGACCTCCGAAATGCGTTGCAGCAGTCTGTGAGTGAGAACAGGAAAGGGTGTTAGCCAAATGTGCTGATGACTATGCTTTTGATGTGACAATACCTCGGCACTCGTGAACTATTAGTGACCAGGGAGGGACAGTTGTTGTCCAAGCACTGAGAAGCCCCACCTGCCAGGGTGGGACCAAGAGGAATCAGGAGGGGCACTGCCCAGAGTGCACCCCCCGCGAGCCTCTCTGCCCTCCACACTTTCTGCCCGCATGGCTCCTTCTGCAGAGAAGATAAGCGGAGAAGACACAAGTGCACGGGCTGCAGAGGATGAAAGATTCCTGCCTTTTCCTTCTCCTTCCACAATCTCTGCCCCACTAAACACCTTGACATCACATATGCACAAATATATATACATATACATACATATATACATATGCAATGTATACACACACATGTGTATGTATATACATGCATATATGTATATGTGCATACATATACATACATATGTATATATATATACATATATAACATTCCCTGACATACATATATATATAGAAATATAGAAATATATATGTATGTTGTTAAAAATTAATCATTGCGTGGTAAACCTAAAACAAAGTAAATTCTATGGCATATAAATTATACCTCAATAAAGCTGTTAAAATGTTTTTAAAAGAGAATTTTTATAAAGTTAAGTTTTCATTTAATTCTTCTGCAATTAAACTCTGAATCAAAACTAAAGGAAGTTTCCATTAGGACAGCTTCAAGATGAACACACACAAACACACACACACAGAGAGACACACACAGGAATAAAGCAGACATTCTAACTAACAATAAGCCACAGAGGGCAGAACCCAAGAGGCAGCAAGGTGATCATAAGCACCCTGAGGTCAGCAACCTCAGCACCTGAGTTACAGAGGCTGTCACTTAAGCACCTGGAAAATGATACCCCTTGCTCAAGGAATCTGCCTGCAATGCAGGAGACCTGGATTCGATCCCTGGGTCAGGATGATCCCCTGGAGAAGGGAAGGGCAACCCACTCCAGTATTCTTGCCTGGAGAATCCCATGGACAGAGAAACCTGGTGGGCTACAGTCCATGGAGTCACAAAGAGTTGGACCCAACTAAATGACTAAATACTTTCTTTTTTGCCTCAAGGAAGCCAGAACCCTTCTAGATATTCTAAAGGACATACAGTGCCCAGTCTTCAGGGCAGCACTTACTTTCTGACTGAACATCAAAAGGGCAAAACAGACCAGACGGTGAATAAAGCCCCTGGACTTCTTTCCCAGCCCTGGCCAGTTCCACGGCCCAGGTCAGTCCCATGACGGTGAGCTTCTGCAGCATCTCTGCTGCAACGTGGTACTGGAAGACCCCTAGGGCTCAACTATTAGCCCCACCCCGACCCCCAGGCTGAAATGGGGCATAATAGACTTAACTTAGGACTTCCTGGTGGCTCAGTGGAAAAGAATCCGCCTACAATACAGGAGACTCAGGTTCAATCCCTGGGTCGGGAAGATCTCCAGGAGAAAGAAATGACAACCCACTCCAGTATTCCTGCCTAGGAAATCCCATGGACAGAAAGGAGCCTGGCAGGCTACAGTCTATGGGATCATAAAAGAGTCAGACACGACTTAGCAACTGTGCAGCAACAGATCTCAACTTGGGGTCCTTTTTTTTCCTGAACTTCAAAAAGAAAATCTCCACTTGACTGTTTTTAAAATTCAGGTGCCTTCTACTTGTAAGATTTTAAAAACATGTAGATTTCTTTTCTTCTTTCTGCTCTATTTTGTTTGGTCAAATCAAGGCTGCCACTGGCAGATTCTCTAATGACTGATTAAAGGTGGGGTGTGGGTGGCTGGATTTTCCGGTGATATTAGCTTGAAAGGGCAATTTGTGAAGAGCTCTCTGCCGTGTCAGGAGTCCAGCTAAGCCAGACGCACGGCAGATGACTGAAGGTGCGGGGTGGGGTGAGGGGTGAGCAGCGAGGGATCCAAACCAGGGGAAGATTGGATGCGGTGGCTTCATTTATTTTGACAAAGCTTTTCTTTTTAATCATCTATAATAAGACCTCAGTACATTGTGCCAAGCGTACGATATATTTTGGAAAGGTAATGAAGTCTAGGAAATAGGCAGCATAACTCAGCTTCCATCTATTAAATCCTTGCTGAGAAGTAAAGCCAGAGGTGTGTGTGTGTGAGAGAGGAGAGAGAGAGAGAGAAAATTATAGGGCTGGTACATTAGCAGGGGCAAAAACCAGCCCAGTTCCACCACTACATCGAGATTTAGAACATCAGAGTACAGTGACTACATTTTTCTGTAGAGATCTTTACAGCTATTTGAAATTATGAACCCATAATATGCAAATGCACGGGGCTAAGAAATACACATTCTTGGCAGAGACTGAAGATGTTATAATGTGTGCTGTAAACGGCAACGCGTATGTGTATAAAATCAGTGCGCACATACTAACTGGTCGATTATCCCCTCTAAAACCACACATAAATTCTCCTGACAGGAATTGGAATTTCACATACATCCCAAGAATGAACAGACTCTTAATGTGCTATGTGTGTATATGAAGGATGGAATATTAAAAAAAAAATTAAAACGACAACAATGGAATGGGTCACCAGGCTACAAGAGCTTTCTGACTCTCGAGCGGGACCATAAAGGGACTGGGGGCTATGGTTTCCTTTTGAATATGATAATTATGATATTAGTAGTAATCGATACTGTTTATTGAGTTCTGGGCTCAGTGAGAGTCAGTGTGCTGGGCGCTTTCCATTTAAGAAGGGAAAGAGAAAGGTGATGGGGAGAAGTGGCGAGAAGGGATGAAAGGAGAGAGGGAGAGGTGCATGTGTACGTTGTTTTGAAATGCTTTACCGCTGCGGCAAGTGCACCTTTCCCCAGGGATGTCACAGTTTACAATGGTGAAAACGTTAGCTTGTCCACAAGCTGGGCAGGAAGAGGTACCAGGTCACTCTGGAATCCCAGAGTCCTGGTACAGAAGATGTGTCCTTTTGTGGTGTGACTACCTCAGACCTGGACTTAAGACCTACGTAATAGCCGTGCCCATGTAAAGAATGGAAAACTCAGGAAGTGCACTCCAGAATCTGAGAAGAGGTAACAAATTCCCAAAATAGAATGGTGCTGAGTCAGGGCTATACAGACACAGCGTCTTGAAAAATGTGAGGAAGGAACAGCAAAGCCTCTGGTTACACAATGGCTTCTAATGACTTCTGCAAATAAGTGATGCTCAGTGAGGCAGCGTGGTCTGGTGCATCAGAATCTGTCATGAGGAGTTTCTGGCAAAGCAACGGAAATAAAACATAGCGTGATTTAGTTTTCCATAATGTAAGTAGAAATAGCAGTTTATCAAATAATTCACTTTTACAACCTTTCTCACCAGCCCCAGGGCCTTAGGAAAGCATCTTAGGAAAACATGCCAGGGCTCCAGGTAGACAAAGGCAATCACACGCTCATCGGTGTCCCCATGGCTGGCAAGGAGAGGGACTGGGATCTCGCCCTCTGCTTTCTCATCCGTACCACGCAACTTGTGAGCACAGATTCCAAGTTCTCAGAAAAGAGCTGAAATCTGACTTATGAGATGATTTGAAAATAAGCACAAGCACATCCCATATCAGAGCTAAGGCAGAAACAGGAAATGTTTTCCTCCCCTCAGGGTGCTTTCCACGCTCTATAAGAGTCAGGGCAAGAAGCCTAAGAAGATGGCCATAACGTCTTCAGGTGAGATTCAAACCTACTAAGACTTCATTCATTCCCAGTGCTAAAGGCAGTCAGAAAAACAACAGGTGGGCTTTTGTGTTCAAGTGGTTTCTATTTATGTATAAGTTAGTACCAGGACAGAGAACCCTGAGATTACAAAGATGGATAGAAGTCTACGGGAGGATCTTACAAAAGCTTTGGCCTTGGAATGGGGCCCTTGAAGCTTTCTAACACATCACACAGCCTAACCATTACCCAGGATTTACCAGCCCTCACATCCTTTCCTCTGCTCCTGTCCGGTCACCACTCCAACCCCACATACTACTAGGCCCACGGCCCAAACAGAGGGTACAATGAAAGAGGAATTCTCATCCTTCACAGTGAGTCACCAAGTCCTTAGCAAGTCATGTGACTCACACAGAAGTTGAAACACAGAACCATGAATCTAACAGATGAGAAAACACAGACAAATGCACACCTCTGAGATGTCTTAAAACCCGAGCCCAGTGTCTTGATATTCCTTCATGCCGGTAGTTGCATTTTTACAACAGTGCCACACACGTGCGTGCATGCTAAGCTGCTTTGGTCGTGTCTGACTCTTTGCGACCCTATAAACTGTAGCCTGCCAGGCTCCTCCATCCACGGGATTATCCAGGCAAGAATACAGGAGTGGGCTGCCATGCCCTCCTCCAGGGGATCTTCTCGACCCAGGGATGGAACCCGCATTACTTATATCTCCTGCACTGGCAGGCGGGTTCTTTACCACTAGAGCTACCTGCCATAACTGGCTCCAAAAACAATTTCCCAAAATGTCACAAGAAAGAGATACTGGTCAATGGATAAAAATCATCCCAGTTTGGTTCTGGACTGAAATACATGGTTTCAATACTTGGTATCAAATGGATTGTTGTGCTGTTATTTAGTCGCTAAGTCACGTCTGACTCTTTTGTGACCTCATGGACTGTATGTACCCTGCCAGGCTCCTCTGTCCAAGATTTTCCAGGCAAGGATACTGGAATGGGTTGTCATTTCCTTCTTCAGGGGATCTTCCCAATCCAGGGATCGAACCCACATCTCCTGCATTGGTAGGCAGATTCTTTACCACTGAGCCACCAGGGAAACCCATCAAATGGATTATCTCTTCCTAAATTCTTAAGGGTAATGGGAAAATTGATATTACTGCATCCCCTGAAGCATACCAGAGTTGAGTTAAACCAGTAAAAAAAAAAAAAAAAAAAAAAGAGTAAACTGGATAGAGGGGTCAACAGCCAGGGAATTAGGATTTACTGCAACTACTCCAAGCCTCACCCCCTTAACCAACTGTATTTCCTCTTGCTTCCTACATGGGCTTTTCTTCGAAGAGGCAACTTCTTGGCAGAACATGACATAGAGCACATGGGTCCTACCACCATTCCTGTGCGCAGGCTGTTTCTCCCTGAATAGTCTCTGGGAATCTCAGTGTCAGTTTAGGTGCAGTGGGCAGAAGATGGGCTCTGAAATCTGAGCTCTGTTAAATGGGAATAATAATGCCAAATGTACGTTGCTGTGGGACTGAATGGGGATACCAAACGGGCACTGTCTGCTGCAGAGCCGGCCCTAAACTGAGGTCAGTGTCCATCCTCCAACCACACTCCCTTTCTGAGGCTCATCTCACATCTCACATCCTGTCGCCTCCAGGCTGACAACCTCTCTTTTCCATAAAGTCTTTTACAGTTTGTGGAGAAGGCTAGACTGCATTACTTAGCTCTTCAGCATTAAGCCTGTGTATATCTTACATACATCATCATTTTTCCAGCCAGGTTTTCAGATCCTTGAGGGAGACCATGTCTTGGGCTTCTTCTGATGCTCTGCAGAGCTTGTGCTGTGCTTAGTCACTCACTTGTGTCTGACTCTTTGAGACCTCATGGACTGTAGCCCGACAGGCTCCTCTGTCCACGGGGATTCTCCAGGCAAGAATACTAGAGTGGGATGCGACACCCTTCTCCGGGAGATCTTCCCAAGCCAGGAATCGAACCCAGTTCTCTCGCATTGCAGATGAATTCTTAACTGTCTAAGCCAACAAGGTAACCCTGAAGACACAGTGGGGCTCCAAGGCTCCTTTTTTCTCTGTGGGATCCCAGTTTCTCTCTCTCACCCCACCCGCACATCTATACAATTAGAAACTCTTTGTGATGGGCAGTTTCTAAGGCCAGTCTGGAACTCTTCAGCAACTTTAGTTGGTTGCCTTCAAGCCTGCTGATAAAGGTTTACCTTCAGGCCACTTCCAGTAAGTATTCTGAGCTCCCAAGAGAACAGGCTGAAAGGACTGGGACCAGTGTTTCTGAAAGGAGATGCCCTCAATCCAGGAGGGGAGCTCAAAGCTGCAAACACACACAGACACCCCACAGAGGCTCCAGTTCAAGTGGGTCAAGGGTGCCTCCTTCAACACAGTGGGGCTGACTTTCCCCCAATTATCCCCAATCCCTTCTGTCTGCAGGCTGCTCTGCCATCTCTGCCCATTTGCTGAGAAGGGCTTGGCCTCAGGGAGAGCCTTGCTCTCCAGACTGCAGACCTCTCTGTTTTCCTGGGATAAACTAGAGGTTTCAAAGCTCCTCAAGGTCAGAAGGAGCACAGCGAGGACACAGCCTACCTGGCTGACCCAGGGTCCCAGACCCTGCCTTATGGAGGACCTTGCAGATGGATGGTGACCTAGAGAGGCAGGTGAGCGGGACCAAGGATATGATGCCACAAGCTCAGGCTTCCCTGGCGGCTCAGATGGTAAAGAATCTGCCTGCAATGTGGGAGACATGGGTTCGATCGCTGGGTTGGGAAGATCCCCTGGAGAAGGGAATACCCACTCCAGTATTCTGGCCTGGAGATTTCATGGACAGAGGAGACTGGGTACAGTCCACAAGCTTGGGCAGGAACCATCGCTGCTCACAGGCAGGCAGTCAGCCCAGAGCCCCTCCTTGAAACCATGCCCCCACATCCAGTCAAAGGGCCCAAGGTTCCCTCTATGGCTCCTACTTCCCCTCCATCAAGGCTGCCCCCAGAGTGCAGCCTTAACTGTTCTCTCCCTCCATCAAAGTCACCCCCACTCCAACCCCAGGCCCAGGACAGCAGCGTAGCCTGTAAGCCTCCTCCTTTTGTGTCCCCCCTACCCACTGCCTGGCCCAGTGCCCACAACACAGCACATAGTAGGAACTCAAGAAACATTAGTTAAATAATGTCGACCACAGAATTTGTTTTCCAGGAAGCTTGATGCCAAAAAAAAAAAAAGTTTATTCTGCTCTTCATCTTTAAACAATTAAGCGATTTTGTTCTTTGAAGCACCTTGTGAACAGTAAATCAGCAAGCCTAGAGTGCTATCAATTTGTCTTTATTCAGAAAACTCAAGGTTTGCTTTCATTAAAAAAAATCATTGGGTAAAACCCAAGATTATTAAATAAGCAAAAGACTGGAAACAACCAAAATACCCATCAATAAGGGCCTGGTTAAGTAAACCAAGGTATAGCCATTTAATGTAATTTATGCAGTCAAAATAAACAAGTAAAAAAGAACAAAAAAGTTCTTAAATAGTCAAAATCTGCTTTTCAGTAAATGTAAAGTGAAATAAGAATGTATATGGTATGCTTCCATTTAGATAAAAAATCTTGAAATACACACACACATGCAGGTACACACACATACACGTACACATATTTTCCAGTACGTGCAGCCAACATTTCTAAACCAAAGAGATCAGTAGAAGTGGTTGCCTAGGGATAAGGGGACTAAGAGATGGGGTGAGAGAAAGACAGTTCACTTTGAATACCCTTTTGTACCTTTTGAATTTTAAACCATGTAAGTATTGACCTATTCGAAAAAATTAAATTAGAAATTCAAAGCAAACAATAGGTGGAAAAGTAATAAAAAATCTACTTTAGGAAAACATAAAAGAGAAATCCCCATTTAAAAAAGGGTTCAAGGCAGCCCGGCTGAGTCATCTGTTAACTTCGGAGAAAACAAAAACCAAGGCGCACCCTTGTGTGGCCAAAAGGACACGTGGTGGCCGCTGGCACAGGCCTGCGCTCCTCTCCACTCTCCTGGGGGTCCTCAGAGAGGGGCAGGCCCTCTGTGACCCCCTCAGCTTCCTCCTCGGAGAATGGATTTGCTCAGACCAGCTCTTAGGGCACACAGGCCTGCTCCCGTGTGGGAAGAGGGAGTCCCCAGGTAGACTCAGTTAGTTACTCACTGACAATCTAATTTAAAAAGACAAGACACTCCTTAAAAAGGAGAAAGAGTTTCCTTCCCCTCGCCGAAGCCTGTGGCAGGCAGATAAAAACCTCAAATCCCTCCTCACCAGAATGTGATGAAACCAGGGCCTCTGACTCCAAGAGCTTAAAATACATTTGCGGACACACCCTTCCCTCCAAACACACCTGTGCTTTTTTCCTCTCTCTTCCCACATCCTCTCTGGACAGGCCACGTGCCCATTCATGACAGAGCTGAACTATTTCCTTTTTTGTTCTAATATTTCCTGCAGGGCCCTTCCCCTCTTTTATGGCTGCCATTCACAGCCATCTGGGCCGAACAGGAACAATGTGCAGCGTCAGGATTTAGACAATGATGACATGTCACTTTTTAAAAATAACACGGTTAACAGAGGTTCCCCTCCATCCCCAAAACATACTTTTTAAATAAACGCAACGTGACAGCAGTGACTAGATACTGTCTGCTCTGGCAGAGGCTTAGAGACATGTGTGGGTCTCTCTCAACTGTCCAGACAGAACTTTCTAATGAGATGCTTTTAAACATGGGGCCCAGCAGTATATTCTCTGTTGCCCAAACTTTCTCTCCAGTCCCCACCTCCACTCACTTCAAACGTGCAGAGTGGCTAAATTTGCTTTCCATGCCTTTTCTTCAGGAATGAGGGAAGCCAGAGCCAGAATGGCTCTCAGATAACACAACTGCATTTTTGAGGATGAGAAAACTGAGGTCCACGGTGGAACAGGTCCCAGAAATACACAGCTCGCCCTCCAAGGGCTGGGATATAAAGTCTCATAGCCCTTTACTTCTTCCTAAATCTGCTTGCTTTTCACACATTTCCTCCCAGAGGCCAGCTTGTGACACGTGGCTTCCTCTGGCCATGCAGAGCCCCCTCAGGTAGCCCCAGCTCCCCCAGACTGGCCCTCCAACCTGTTCCCCAGGGTCCCCACTCTGTCTCCAGGGGACTACAGCTACAGACCCCTTGAAATGTGACTAGTGTCAGGTGTTGAAATGGTAATATCTTGGATATATTGGGTTAACAAAAGACCTTGCAAAAATTCATATACCCATTTCTTTTTACTTCTTTAAAATGTGGGACTTCCCTGGTGGTCCCAGTGATTAAGGCTCCGTGCTTCCAGTGCAGGGGGGCAAGGGTTCGATCCCTGGTCAGGGAACTAAGATGCCACACGGTGCAACCAAAACAAACAAACAAAAAATCCCCCCCCCCTCAAATTAAAATGTGACTGCTAGAAATTTCAAATTACCTGCAGGACTCACATTATATCTTCAGTAGACTGTGCTGCTCTGGGTCATAAGTCATTTATCCCAATCGTCAAAACTGACCTGTCCTGTGTACAAGTTTCTGCACAGCCATTTTCTATTCTAAAGACCAGCCCTGCCAGGCATTCCTGAGTAGATAGTATGCCCCAGAAACACACTGACACTGAGACTCTGAATCCTCACAATGATTGCAAGGAGTGTTTCTCCCCTTCTGTAGGAGGTAGAAGAGAGAGATCCTGTCACCATACAAGTGACATTAATTCTACCTGAGCACTGGCTCCCCAACAGTCATCTGTCTTGGAGGATTTTTATGCCTTAAAGTATAGTGGTAGCTTGGGGAGGAAGAGGAGGTGGAGGAGAAGAAAATAAAGTCTTGAATCCTCTTCAACACAAATCCTTGGTCTCCTCCCAAGTCAATAACTGTGGCTTCCACGTGGGAGGGAATTGTGCCAAGTGCTATGAGTGCATCGTCGCATCCCGTTTTCTCAGCAGCCCTGTGGAGTGGGTTGTCTCTGTTTTCTAGATGAGGAAACTAAGACTTAGAGAGGTTAAGTAACATGCCGAAGGTGACCAGGGGAAAGTGGCCAAGCCATAGGATTCAGGTCTGATCAGCTCCTCACCACCCCTGAGTCTTGGCTTCCTCATCTGCAGGATAGGGACAACACCTGCCTGAAGGCAAGGTTGGAAGCCCCATGGTCCTCAGGGACCCATCCTCCCCTGAGAGTAGGTTCTGGGCTCCTGATGAAGTGCTAGTTGGAAGAATCTCTGCTTCCAGTCACTCTCTGGATGGACAACACCCCACACCCTAGGCGAACAACCTGTTCCACACTCTTGACCTTGGGGCTCTCTTGACCTTGAGTTTCCTCCTGCCTGGGTGCCCTCAAGTTCCTGTCTCACAGAATTAAGTATCTCTCGGCTCCTATATCAAGACTCTGTTCAACTTCATCTCTTCCAAAAATCCATCAAAACTATTAAGTCAGAAAGCTGCCCTTTCTTACTCTGCTTTCCAGAAGATGATGCTCTTCCTCAGGGTTCTGAACTTCCTCCCCAGCAAAACTTACTCTCAGAAGAAGCCTTGACATCAACAGACTTAACCAGGGTCTCTCTCCAGAAGTATTCTGCATTTAATTCATTCAGCAAAACATATCTTGAGCATCCTTTGCCCACCAGGCGTTCTTTGGACCCTGAGCATAGCAGTGACAGTGGCAAAGTCCCTGGGCTTCTGAAGGTTTCCCCCAAAGAGTGATGCCCTAAACATGCTATTCCAACCATCCTGGTTCATAGTTCTCAAGGTGCTGCTGCTGTTGTTTGTAGGTCAAGGAATGATTAGCTAATGGGCATTGGGTATGGTTTGCTTTTTGTGATGGTAAATAAAGTATGATACATTACTTGAAGGAATGCAACACAATGATAAAAATATGTTTCTAAATAACACTGTGGCATTGGTAAATGTAATAGAACCCTCAGTAAGGGATAGCTTGCAACACTGTATCTAAGTGGCCCTTAACAAGGTGATGGAGGGAGGCACTTAGTGACAAATACCTTAGAGGTAAAAGAACCTGCCTGCAATGCGAGAGACACAGATTCAATCCCTGGGTTGGGCCTGGGTTGGGCCGATCCCCTGGAGAAGTAAATGGAGACTCACCCCAGTGTTCTTGCCTGGGGAATCCCATGGGCAGAGGAGCCTGGTGGGCTGCAGTCCATGGGGTCACAAACAGCCAGACACGACTGGGCGACTAGACCACCGCCACACCTTTCCAACCATATCCAGTGTTAGGGGTGGGGCAGGAGGGCACTGATTTCCTGATTCAAACTGTGGATGGTAAAGCCTACTGAAATGTTCTCAGCCAGTAAGGAGATGTGGAAAACCCATTTTCTTCTAAGTATCAGTGATTCAGTGGGAGTGTGAATCACTCCCAAACTTCCAAGAAAAAGAAACCTTTCTGTTTATTAAAAAAAAACTATGCGGATTTTCAAAGCTGTAGAAAACAACACTCAGTTGAACAACCTGTTCCACACTCTTGACCTTGGGGCTCTCTTGACCTTGAGTTTCCTCCTGCCTGGGTGCCCTCAAGTTCCTGTCTCACAGAATTAAGTATCTCTCGGCTCCTATATCAAGACTCTGTTCAAACTTCATCTCTTCCAAAAATCCATCAAAACTATTAAGTCAGAAAGCTGCCCTTTCTTACTCTGCTTTCCAGAAGATGATGCTCTTCCTCAGGGTTCTGAACTTCCTCCCCAGCAAAACTTACTCTCAGAAGAAGCCTTGACATCAACAGACTTAACCAGGGTCTCTCTCCAGAAGTATTCTGCATTTAATTCATTCAGCAAAACATATCTTGAGCATCCTTTGCCCACCAGGCGTTCTTTGGACCCTGAGCATAGCAGTGACAGTGGCAAAGTCCCTGGGCTTCTGAAGGTTTCCCCCAAAGAGTGATGCCCTAAACATGCTATTCCAACCTTCCTGGTTCATAGTTCTCAAGGTGCTGCTGCTGTTGTTTGTAGGTCAAGGAATGATTAGCTAATGGGCATTGGGTATGGTTTGCTTTTTGTGATGGTAAATAAAGTATGATACATTACTTGAAGGAATGCAACACAATGATAAAAATATGTTTCTAAATAACACTGTGGCATTGGTAAATGTAATAGAACCCTCAGTAAGGGATAGCTTGCAACACTGTATCTAAGTGGCCCTTAACAAGGTGATGGAGGGAGGCACTTAGTGACAAATACCTTAGAGGTAAAAGAACCTGCCTGCAATGCGAGAGACACAGATTCAATCCCTGGGTTGGGCCTGGGTTGGGCCGATCCCCTGGAGAAGTAAATGGAGACTCACCCCAGTGTTCTTGCCTGGGGAATCCCATGGGCAGAGGAGCCTGGTGGGCTGCAGTCCATGGGGTCACAAACAGCCAGACACGACTGGGCGACTAGACCACCGCCACACCTTTCCAACCATATCCAGTGTTAGGGGTGGGGCAGGAGGGCACTGATTTCCTGATTCAAACTGTGGATGGTAAAGCCTACTGAAATGTTCTCAGCCAGTAAGGAGATGTGGAAAACCCATTTTCTTCTAAGTATCAGTGATTCAGTGGGAGTGTGAATCACTCCCAAACTTCCAAGAAAAAGAAACCTTTCTGTTTATTAAAAAAAAAACTATGCAGATTTTCAAAGCTGTAGAAAACAACACTCAATCCTAATTATATTTATATGTGAGTAGGTCTCCATGTGTGCTGGTGAATACAGAAAAAAGACTGGAAGGAAATATTCCAAAATCAGGGTGCTGTAGCAGTTTTCTGTTTTAATTTTATACCTTTCAATATTTCCCAAATTTTCTATCATGACCCTATTGCTTTTATAATCAGAAAGTAAGCAGCAAACTGAATGCTAATAGCTTTTCAATTTCCTCATGTATCTGTTTTTACAGGCACCATTTCAGTGGGGTTTGGAGATCAGCAGGGTGTGAAACTCAAATGAAACTCCCCATTCCTGCAGGGCTGTGCATACCCCCTTGGCCCTGAAGAGAAGCTCTCCCCACATCCACGCTGGCAGCCAGCTGTCCACAGCTGTTCTGAGAAGGCTGCAGATGAATGGAGCTGGTGGAAAAACACAACATTCCTGACTCTCCAAGGATGGCATTATACTTGGAACTCTTGCTTACCAAAGAAGTAAATAAATAGAAGAGAGAGAGGGGTGGCAGTCAGCAATGGAGAGGAACTTCAGTGCTGGAGGTGGGTCAGTTGCCCGAGTTCATACCATTAGAAAGAAGACCCCTCCGCCTAAGCCAACCATCCTCGTCAAATCAGAGTTAAGGCAGCTTGACCACAGGCCTCCTGGGCTGTACCTCTTGAATCCCACCTTCCCTTCTTGCCACACATCAGCGTGAGTATGAACAAGCTTTATATCTGCCTCTAAGCTAAAGGGATTCCCAGCTCAGGGCCCCTGGCTGATTCACCTTCGTATACCTTCTAGCACTAATGCGCATATCACCATTCACCAACTATTTCACCACCTATTTTCTCAGCCACTGCCAGGGACTGTTCTGCCGTTGAGAATACATGAAGAGCAAAACAGACAAGCTCCTCATCTTCATGGAGCTTATATGCTAGTGAGGGAGGCAGAGAGTAGACTGAAAGAGAACCAAGATTATGCACCAGAGAGATTGGGGTACCATGAAGAATCCATTACTGGGCTCTTTGAGTTGAGATCTAATGACGGCAAAGCCAGCTATCAGCAGATCTGCAGGAAGGCCTCGAAGACACGGAGAACGGCCAAAGAGAAACGCATGAGCTCCATGTGCTGAAGGAGCCAAGGGAAGCTAGGTGGCTGGAGTACAGGGTGGGTGGGGGGACGGTCAGGGAGGAAGGCAGGGGCCAGACCCCAGAGAACCCACAGGAGGGGAGCACATATGGCCCCCTGCCCCACTATAGGAGACTCCCTCTGCGGCTCCGTGAGGGTCTGTGAGGCTGGGTTGAGCCGTGAGAGCCCATGGAGAAGGACCGCGTGGCCGTCAGTTGAATTGATGACTGGGTTCCCATCATCCCTGAGGGCCAATCAGCTTGACTTGGGGCTCTCAGAATGTCTATGGAGCCCCCTCTCTTCTTACCCACACCTGGTCCTCCTGACACCCCCTTCACAGCACCAAGGAGCACAGCGGATGGCAGCAAAGGAGCAAGCCTGTCCCCCATGCCCAGCCCTCGGCGTGCGTTCAGCAAACACTTCCGTTCCCAGCCCTTGGAGTGGGCACTGAGGGTGTGAAGATGAACAACACAAGCCCAGCTCCCAAAAGCTGCCCCAGGCTCGCAGGGCACCACCACCGGCTGGAGCTGCTGGGCACCGACCTCTCCAGGTGGGCCTCCTGGTAAAACCTGCTGTGAGCGCCTGACTTGGTTCTGCAGGGTGGATTCATTCACTCCAAGGGGTTGAATAGAGAGGCAAGCTCAGTGTCCTGCCTGCTTCCTCTGCTTGCCCCCCAGCCCAGTCCTCCCTCCACTGACCCAGGGAGAAGATACCCCCAGTCTCAGGAATGAAGTTGTAATTGGGGTGGCAGGTACCATGTCTTTGAAGACACAGGTGTTTGGTGTTGGCTTGAAGAGTGGGAGGGGATGGGGCCACTGGGGACCGGTCTGGAGAAGGGGTCGGGGAGGAGGGAAAACACTCAGACACCCTCAGTCAGCACTGCACAGAAATGCCACAGTGCACGGTCAGAGAGGGTTGTGTCTAATTTGTTGCTTTCAGATCTTCTCCACATAAAACTCATTGTTGCCCTTATTTGCAGAAGCCAGTTACCCCCCCCCCCCACCTGAGCGGGTTCTTAAGCTCCGCCCTGCGAGGTTTCTGGAATGTGCCTCATTTTGTGCAAACAGGGGGTCAATGCCTGAGAAAAAGCGACCACACCACAGCTCTAGGAAATGCTTGTATCCCAGGTCCCCCAGAACAGCTGAAGCTGCCAGAAGCCCTAGAGGGCCCCTCCACACAGGTCAGGGGTCACTCCAACACCCGCCAGGCAGCGGGCGGCAGGTTTTCTCCCAGTGGGCACAGCCATCCAGGGGAGAAGTCAGTGCTGAGCCTTGTTCCAGACCCTTGAGTCTTTTCCTCCCAGGAGGGGAGGAGGGTTATAAATAGCCTGGACTCCTTCAGCCATCCACAGCACAGATCCCACACCCCCGCCCCAGCCTCGGCCAGCTGGTCCCTCCTCGCCCAAGTTCCCACAGCCTGCTGGAAGAGGGAGGGAATCAGCTCACCCACAGTGGGGGTGGGGAACCAAGCCCTTCAGGGCCTCTCGGGAGCAAGTGTCCACCTGTGAATTAGCACTGTAACCCTGCCACACCTCTACACCCCTTTGGAAGTGCAGGGCTGGAGAGAGGCGAGCGGCTCCCTATATGACCAGGGAGCCTCTTTCACCCTGGTCTTTCACCACCAGGGCGCTTCCCTGGCGGCTCAGCTGGTAAAGAGTCTGTCCGCAGTGCGGGAGATCCCGGTTCAATCTCTGGGTCAGGAAGATTCCCTGGAGAAGAGAAAGGCTACCCACCCCAGTATTCCTGCCTGGAGAACCCCATGAACAGAGCTCGGCGGGCTAGAGTCCATGGGGTCACAAAGAGTCGGACCTGGCTGAGTTCCTAACACTTTCACTTTTCACTTTTTAGTTTCACCCAGGTCAGCCCAGAAACCCCAAGCTGCACCTCAGTGTATGTTACTGTAGTGAATGGAGTTACAGGAATAACATTCTCCCCTCTCTCTGCCTCAGTGTCCCCACTGTGGGTGAATAAAAGCTGAACTCTGAATGATGAGGCGCCTATGAGGTTAGAATGCAGTAAAAGTGAAAAGGCAGTTAAAACACTGTACGATCATGAAGATACCAAGTCCTGGCTTCCGCTACAGGAGTCCCAAGCACAACTCTGGGGACACTGATTCTTTTCTGTTTATGAGAGAAGAATTATGCTCAGTGACATTGCATTAGCCTTGAATTCTTGATATTTCATGCCCTTGAAAGCATAAAACTTACAAAATATTCTCTCTTACAAGTCATTTCTGACTAATACAGATTGACACACATCACATCCAGAATTATTTTGATTTAATATGGTTCTGCTGAGCTGTACATGACATTTTAGTCTGAAGAATAAGCATGGCCCTAGAATATTTAGGTCTGGGGAGAAAAAAGTCCTCTTAATTGTTTACCACTCAAATCCTTCCCACCCATACACACTGATAAGAAACAAGTGGCTAAAATTTAAGTGGCCAACTCACAGTTCTTTTTAATTAAGACACTTTGTTTTCTCAATAAAATACAGGGTAAAAAACATTTACTGAAAACCCACTCATTGATGTCTAATAGCTGTGTCAAATACTCATAACAACATTTATTCCAACACCCCCAGATAATTGGTCATCTTTCTCATTTAGTATCCACAACAGCACAGCATTTGTGTCCAAGTGTAATTGATCCAGAATTGGGCTCCCTTTCAAAAATATCTGTAAAACCTAATTACCAGGAAAACAGAGTTCTGGCATCCTACCGAAAGTGGGTGCTTCGCAGTGAGACAAGCTGCAAACTCATCTTGGCTAATCAAGCCACATTATGTTACAAAAGGAGTTTAAGGAATCTGGGGTGAGGAGGGAGCAGGGAAAGTTGGGATAGTGTCAGACTGGAAATCTGCAGTGACAGTTCTGATTTTTTTTAAGCCAAGGACAGGGGGCAGGAAATTAGCTGGCAAACATGGATGTAGAAAGTACCAGATAATGAGCCCATGATGGGCCTGGGGTGTGCGGGTGGCATTTCTGATCTCAGGCTCTACAAGGCCTTGCTGAAGGAACTCTCTCCACCCTGCTCTGGGAGACTGATTTCATTTCTAGCCTCCCTCGGCCTCTAACCACTGCGGCAGGTCACTCTCCTTCCCTGAGCCTGAGTCTGCTCATCTGCAAAAATGAGCGCTCTTAATATTTCTAGGGCCTCTTTCAGCTCCAAAATTCTGTGACTTCCTTCACAGCAAAGGGCGTGCTTTCTGCTCAGGTAGGGATGGGGGGAACAGGGAGTGGGAATGGGACCAGCCAGAATGAAGGACTGAGTGTTTCCAACTCTCATGCAGTTCTGTACCGACTTGCAACACCAGGGTATCAGACTCTTTGGGGATAATGATTTCTTTAGGCCAGGAACGGACCTACCCGGGTGGTGCTAACCTCGCTGCCCTGGATTCATCAACCTGGCCAATGAGGAACAGGGCCAAACCACTGGACTTCTTGAGGAGCCTCTCTCCCAGAGCCGACCAAGGCACAGCTTCCTCTTCTGAGGGTCTTCCCTTCCCACCGTCATCCCTCTTTCTGTCCCAGAGGCCCCAGAAACCCCAGTCCAGCGAGGCTCCCTGGGCAGGCAGTACACGCCACCAATTCCTGCTTCCCCTCGGTCTTGGACCCTCCACACCTCGGCTTGGGTACCACCCACCGCGGCTGGATTCAAAGGAAACGAGAGTTGTCGCCGCTCCGCTTTTCTTGGGTTCCTCCTGGCCCTCTTCCTAACGAAATCAGAGACGCAGCCCTAATAGCAAAGCAACACAGCGGCCGGAAGACTGTTAGCTCTCGAAGGAGCAGGAGACAGGCCAGACCAGGAGCGAAGGTGTGCCGGGTTCCTCTGCGCGTCCCTAGGAAGAGACTTTGGGTTGACCTCTGCGGGCAAGAGACACCGGGCTGGCCCTCGCTTAACTTTTCCCAGACGCGGAGGAACCGTTGCGTGCGCCCATTTCGCGCCAACTGCCCAACTGGACAGCAGCATGGGTTTCAGGGTCCTGCAAAGACACCACCTCGAGAAGGCATCTCTAGGAAGTCCTGGAGGCGCAACGCGAGATGCGGGGTCCCAGGTTTCCCGATCTCTTTCTCATCTTCAAGGTAAGAGCTCAGTACGAGCGCCAGAGTCTCAGGAAACCGCCACTCTCCAAAACGTCCCCGCGCCTTCCCGGCAGAAGTGCGGTAAAACTTTTGGCAGAAACCACCTGTGGCTGTCGACAGGCCCGGCCCGCCCGGGCCCGAAGGCGCCGCCGAGCCCGGGACAGCATGCGCCCGCAGAAGTTCCCTTCCAGCCCCGCGCGCCACTTCGCTCCGGGCCGCGGTGCCAGCCAGGAGGCGCGGCGCCCGCTCGCTGGCTCGCTCTCCGCTGGCTCTCCCCTCCTCCCTCCCCCCCTC
>SJYC01058831.1:0-62218 GCA_006408675.1 Madoqua kirkii
TGCATGGCTGCCGCACGGAGCCCCTGAATAGCCACCGCAGCCCCCCGCCTCCTGCCCGCCGCGCCGGGGACGCCCCTGCCCCCGCCGGCGCCCCAGGGCGCGCGGACCGCCGGCCTCCTAGCAACAGCTCGGGAGATCACTCCCCGGCGCAGGCGATGTACAGAGACTCCTCTGGGAGCCCCGCGACCCCCCGACCCGCCTCGGCATAAGCGAGGTGTGGGGAAGATCGCGACCCTCGCAGGCGATGCCCCAGCTCGGCACGCGAAGCCACTCACCTCTGCGCGCCTCACGACCCGTGCGCCTCCCGCACTTGGCGCCGGGCCGCGGTCCTCGCGTCCTCCTTCGCCGCCGCTGCGGTCCGTCTGTCCCTGCGCGCCGAAGCAGCGCGGGCCGCGCGGCTGTCAGAGTCTCGTGGCCGGGCTGCGCCCGCGGTGTGGAGCCGAGCGGCTGTGGCGGGCGGCGGCAGCTCCTCCCTCCCCGCGCCGCGCCTCCGCCCTCCTGGCGCCCCGCCTCCCGCGCCTCCGCGGCTGTCAGCCCCGCGCCCCGCGCCCCGCGCCCGCGCTGCCCGCGCCACCGGCTCGGGGTGCGCACTGGGCTAAAGGGCCCGGATGTCTGCGGTCGCCCCTCGCCGGCTCCCGCCCCCTCCCCTGCGCCCCCTTCCCGCCCTGCCACACATGCACTTGCTGCGTCCCAACCTCCTCCTCGGCTCCAATTAATTTCTATTTTGACAGTAACTGTGGCGGCGGGCGGGGCGCCCAGGACCCGCAGGGGCGGCGGGCGGCAGTCAGGACGCGGCGCGGGGGGCGGAGTGGGGGGCCGGGTAGAGCCACCCTCAGCTTGGGGCTCCTCGTCTTTTCTCTTTCTTTCCTTTTTTTCTCTTTGCCTCCTCCAGGATTTAAAGGGACAGCCCCGGCCGAGGCGAGGGGCCAGGCGTCCGCCGTTTCTTCGGTCTCCAGACGCCCTCTGCGGCCCGGCCGGACCCTCCCGCACCTGGAGCACCGGCTCCAGGCCGCCGGGTATTTTTAGGTCCACACCCGGCCTGGGACAGCGGGGCGGCGGAGCTTGGCTCGGTGGCCCCGGCGCACGGCTATTTTTACAGAGTCCGATTGTGGAGGTGGGGGAGGAAATAAAACAACTCAGCAGCTGCTTTTCCAACCGAAAGTCTTAGGGAGCAAGGCGTGGGGGGCTTGAAGTTTCCCTAATACTCTCCGAATTCCATAGAGCTCAGAAAGACACTTCTTCGACAACGAGAAACCACGGGCGCGCAGCTCTTCAGAGCTCCCAAATCCCTGCGGGCCTCCCCGCCCTAGAAGGCGCTCTGGCGCGGGGATCACCCCACCACCAACCCTCGCCAGCCAGTGTACCCCGCACGCGGTACCGCGTTGGCCTGGGACCGGCCTCCGGCCGCTGGTCCCTCCCCTGGACTGCCTAGGGGGCGGGCCTTCCGAAGCATCCAATCAGCCGGCTTCGCAGCCAAGAGGGGGCCTTGGGAGGGCTTCGCTCCACCCACGTCCCTCCAAGCCCCGCCTCCGCGGATAGGGTACCCGCCGGAGAGTCTGGGTGCGGAGCGCAGCGCGGCGGCGAGCGGCGATGGACGCGCGAAGGGCCCATCCGAGGGCAGAGGAGGGGGGCCTTGGTCCCGGAGCGACGGCGTGACGACTCGAGCAGACCTTCTGGCCACTCGCAGGCCGGGGTACACGGACGCTCTGCCTTTTTATCACCCTTTTTATCCTCCTGCACTCCCGGCTGACATAGAAACCTCTGCCCGCTTTGGCAGGCGAGACGTCTGCAACTGTACCCTCGGAGGTCAACCGATCCTCTCCGGACCTTCTCCCTCAGGGATGGTGAGGTTATCGGTCCTCAAAGTCTTTGAGGAGCTGCGCTTTCCTGAGCCGTGCTTGGCTCCCAGGAGAGACGAGAAAGCATATCCCGCCCTCCTGTTCTCATCCTATCCATAGGCGAAAAAGCGAACCATCGAACTCCTGCTGTCAGCGGAGCGTCTGACTATTGAAGATACTCGAGGACATCTTTCACAGAATTCATGAAAATAAATGTATGAACCTTTTGCGTGGCGCTTCTTACCACTGTTGCTCACGAGGAATTGTCCTCGTTTCATTCATTCGTGTAATAAATGCACATTGCATGGTACCACTTTGGTGTAATGAAAACAAGGGGAAAGGCTCTGAAATGGGATGTGACAGTGGAAAGCCAGGCACAAACATGAAAGGAAGAGCTGATATGTGGGGCTGTGTACAGCATACACTGGCCAGAGGCCTGGCTTTTCCTAATAAGAAAATGTCATTCATTTGACAGTTTGAACAACCAGCTTATCCAAACTGTTCTGTTCAAAGGCAGTTTGAAGAAATCTGAAGAAGTCTGTCGTGGAACAGAATTTTAGATGCAGGATGTCAGACTTCCAAGTAGCTAAAGCAAAATAACATCCTCGCTTTAAGCAGTCCTGGGAGCCCTTGCCCTCCCAAATTAGGTTGTCTGTCTCCTGCTAATTAGGTTGTCTGCCTCACTTCCTTTCATTAAAGGGTCTTCAGCCATTTGGAAGACTATTGACCCAGCTGATATGGTCAAGCTTAAGCCAGAAGCATGGGGGTGCGTTTAGGGTGTACCTGGGAGATGTGAGCTCTGTGAGACACCTACAGATGATACGAATCCAGTCCAGGGGTGAGGTCAGCCATGGCAGTGAAAGGGGTGTTTTGTTTAAGAACAAGAGGGATGTGGGTACTAAATCAGAAACGCCTCTAAATCAGAAAGGTTCTCCTCCCTTCTCTGGGTACAGCTGGCTCAGAGCAGATGTTCAGATGGGGATCACTCAATGGCTTTTCATGTCATGAGCTATGGAAGAAGGGTCCATGTTCTTAATCACCACAGGCAAATGTTTTATAAATTTAAGAGCAATCCGTATGGGACTGGTCTGCATTAGTGATATTACAGAATATTTTTAAAGACAGCAGCTATTACACTGTGTTCACAAGTTTTATTCAGTTGTCTTTTTTCCGACAAGACTTCAAGCGCCTTACCCACCCTGGTATCCTCCATACACTTCGCACCTGATAGGTGCTCATTAAAAGATGAATGAGCCATTTCAGAATGGTGGAGTAAGCAGGGTAAAATGCACAGATGGAAACCAAGTATACTTTGTGAGACTCACTTGCAATTTACTTGTCTGTACAGAAGTGCAACTGTCAATTTTGCCATACATATTAGGAATTATTGGCTCATGCCAGACTCTTCTCTTTATCGGCCATGTAACCTAGAAAAGCAACTTATTCAATTCCTCGGTGCATCCATTTCCAAATATGTAGAACAGAGATAGAGTAGAAACTCCTCTTCACCTTAGGGACGTTAGAATGACAAGGTGAGAAAAGGTGTGGGCAAGCGTGACCTCATGAAAGACATTCCTTCAGGGGCTACTGTGGATCAAGCACTGAGGAATACAGAGTAAACTGTCAATATTATTATTGGAATAAATTTTTTCAGAAATTATCTGAGAATTGGGTTCATGTATTTATCTGTGCTATCTGTGTGTTCAAATCCTAAAAGATAATGCTGTGAAAGTGCTGCACTCAATATGCCAGCAAATTTGGAAAACTCAGCACTGCCCACAGGACTGGAAAAGGTCAGTTTTCATTCCAATCCCTAAGAAAGGTAATCCCAAATAATCCTCAAACAACTGCACAATTATACTCTAAGAAAAGTGATGACCAACCTAGACAGCATACTTAAAAGCAGAGACATTACTTTGCCAACTAAGGTCTGTCTAGTCAAGGCTATGGTTTTTCCAGTGGTCATGTATGAATGTGACAGTTGGACTATAAAGAAAGCCGAGCACTAAAGAACTGTGATGTTGGAGAAGACTCTTGAGAGTCCCTTGGACTCCAAGGAGATCCAACCAGTCCATCCTAAAGGAGATCAGTCCTGAGTATTCATTGGAAGGACTGATGCTGAAGCTGAAACTCCAATACTTTGGCCACCTAATGTGATGCTGGGAAAGACTGAAGGCAGGAGGAGAAGGGGACAACAGAGGATGAAATGGTTGGATGGCATCACCGACTCAATGGACATGAGTTTGGGTAAACTCCAGGAGTTGGTGATGGACAGGGAGGCCTGGCTTGCTGTGGTCCATGGGGTTGCAAAGAGTTGGACATGACAGAGTGACTGAACTGAACTGAACTGATTTATCTGTGTCCCAAGGGTGGTTAAGAGGCTGATTCAGGAGAAAGGGAAGGAATTAACATTTATAGAGCTCCTTGTATTGTTGTGTGTTCCTCAGGACAACTCTGTGTGATGCACTTTTTTATGACCATTTATAGATGAGCAGCTTCACCAGTGGCTCAGGGGTAAAGAATCTGCCTGCAGTGCAGGAGACACAGGAGACATGGGTTCAGTCCCTGGGTTGGGAAGATCCCCTGGAGAAGGAAATGGCAACCCACTCCAGAATTCTTGATGGAAAATCCCATGGACAGAGCAGCCTGGTGGGTCGCAAAGAATCAGACACACCTGAGCACACACACCCACCATAGATGAGAAGTCTGAAATCAACAAAAATGGTAATGAGCAAGGTTCCAAAGCTGGAAAATGGCAAAGGCAACTCTGGAACCCAGGTTTCTAAGTTCAGGAATCCAGTCGGCAGCTTATTCTATGGTGGTGCCTCTAGAGAAGAAAGAGGAAAGAGCCTATAAGGAAATCATTCTATGGTGGTGCCTCTAGAGAAGAAAGAGGAAAGAGCCTAAAAGGAAATCGGGCTAAAGAGAATTGCAAGAAAAAAATTGGTATAGAATCTGCCTGCAGTGCAGGAGACCTGGGTTTGATTCCTGGGTCAGGAAGATCCCCTGGAGAAGGAAATGGCAACCCACTCCAGTATTCTTGCCTGGAGACTCTCATGGACAGAGAAGCCTGGCAGGCTAGTCCATTGGGTCACAAGTGTTGGACACAACTTAGAAACTAAACCACCAGCAATAGTCTATTTTACCACCAGATAGGTGGGACAAGATGCAATCTTGTTTGAGAGGAACTTCCTGGAAAAGGTGGCATTTGACTCAGTCCCTTAGATTCACATACACACTCTTTTTCTTTTTAATTTTTTACTTTGAGATCATTTCAGATTTTCAGAAAAGTAACAAAAATAACAAAAAGAAGTACCATTGGAGAGGATGTGGAGAAAAGGGAACCCTCTTGCTCTGTTGGTGGGAATGTAAGCTGACACAGCCACTATGGAGAACAGTATAGAGATTCCTTTAAAAACTAGAAATAAAATTACTATATGACCCAGCAATCCCACCTCTGAGCATATACCCTGAGGAAACATAATTGAAAAAGACACATGTACCCCAATGTTCACTGCAGCACTACTTACAGTAGTTAGGGCATGGAAGCAACCTAGATATTGCGTGGAAATAACCTAGGTTGTTGATATTTCTCCTGGTAATCTTGATTCCAGCTTGTGCTTCATCCAACCTGGCATTTCACATGGTGTACTCTCTATAAGTTAAATAAGCAGAGTGACAATACACAGCCTTGTCATAATCCTTTACCAATTCTGAACCAGTCCATTGTTCCATGTCCAGTTCTAAATGTTGCTTCTTGACCTTCATATCAGTTTCTCAGGAGGAAGATAAGATGGTCTGGTATTCCCATCTCTTTAAGAATTTTCCATGGTTTGCTGTGATCCACACAGTCAAAGGCTTTAAGTGTTGTCAACGAAGCAGAAGTAAATGTTTTTCTGAAATTCCCTTGCTTTTTCTCTGATCCAACAAATGTTGGCAATCTGACCTCTGTTTCTTCTGTCTTTTTAAAATCCAGCTTGTACATCTGGGAGTTCCTAATTCAGGTACTATTGAAGCCTAGCTTGAAAGATTTTGAGCATTACCTTTCTGGCATCTGAAATGAGCAAAACTGTATGGTAATTTGAATTTTCTTTGGCTTTGCCATTCTTTGGGATTGGAATGAAAGCTGACCTTTTCCAGTCCGTGGCCTGTCTACATAAACAATTTTATTTTAAAAATGCATTACAAAATTCATGGCCCACATGAAGTATAGTGATTTAATGATGGAGATTTATTATAATGGATAAAGAAGAGGTATTTATTCATTGTCTCATCGGTGCATATAAAGGTTCTTCATAATGTCCAGCTACCACCTCTTCCTGTTCACATCCCAAAACCACTTTTTCATTTTCTTTCCTGTCCACTATTGCCAAGTGCACTGTTTTCAGTTAATTTCCTATCTCTCACTTTGAGAAAATGTATCAACACATAGTTACTCATGACACTGGGCTCCTCAGAACTATTTGTATTGAAGGCCATAGCTCTTCTTGCCTCTGCAGTTCCGCTGTACCACTGACTCATGACATTGCATCATTCACCCTGAGGTCTGTGAATACTGGATTCCAACTGCTCTCAAAAGTTATTTCTGTGCCTTGTTGATGAGGACCTCTTACCCAGCCTCTGCTGGAAAATGTGAGCCATCATTCATTTCCAGATCATGCTAAGTTTACCATTTGGGATTACATAGTATAAACATTGGAGAAGGAACTGGCAACCCACTCCAGTATTCTTGCCTAGTGAATCCTATGGACAGAGGACCTTGGTGGGCTGCCATCTATGGGGTCGCACAGAGTCGGATACAACTGAAGCGACTTAGCAGCAGCAGTATAAGCATAAAACAACACATCTTCCACCCATTGTTTTCTCTTAAAGTTTTTAGGTTATAATCACTGCATTCCTAGAATGTGACCTCTTTCAGTATTGACCAGATCCCCATACACTGGGTTGAATAGTGTCCCCTTATAAGTAAGACCACCTGGAACCTATGAAAAAGAAAGAATAGTGCTAAGTCATGTCTGACTCTTATGATCCCATGAACTGTAGCCCACCAGGCTCCTCTGTCCATGAGATTCCCCAGGCAAGAATACTGGAGTGGGTTGCCATTTCCTTCTCCAGGGAATCTTCCCAACCCAGGGATCAAACCCAGGTCTCCCACATTGCAGGCAGACACTTTACTACCTGAGCTACTAGGGAAGCCCCCAAAATCTGGTAAAAGGTATTCTTATAAGGAAAGGGAAATTTGGAGACACAGACACACAGAGGATAACACCATGTGAAGAGAGAGGCAGAGATTGGAACAAGCCATCTGTAAACCAAGGAACACCAAAGGTTGCTGGCAACCCAGAAGCTGAGAGAGAAGCATGGATCAGACTCTCAGTGTCTCCAGGAGGAACCAACCTGCTGACACCTTGATTTCAAAGCTCTGGAGTCCAGAACTATATGTGAATAAAACACTAAGTTTATGATAATTTGTCACAACAGTCCTAGGAAACGAACATGTCCTGCTTTCTAAAGATTGATCCCAGTGGGAAGGATACGTGAGGAGCCTGTGGGTGGAGCGAGAAGCGAGGGATATTTATGCAAAAATGTTCAACCCTTGTCCAGCATGTTTTCATACCATCCTGAAAAGGCGTGACATCATCACCTCAGCTGGAGGTAAGAGAGGACATTGATGAGAAAAGCCCGTAGGCACTGTAAAAAAGTGGTCTCAAAAGCCATCAGAGGAAATGGCCAGTGCCATTGCTGGAGGACGGGCTGACCCATGGCACAGACCCTACTGCAGGTGCAGGGTGACTGGGCTGCGTGCCAGAGTCGGGACGTCTGGGGTAAAGGATGCCTGCCACTAGGCCTGCAACCCTTGGGTGTATGGATCAGCAGCAGCACCAGGGTCTGGTTACATAAGAATGAGAGCTGTGTGGCAACCCATACATGTGGCTCAAGCCTAAGGGTCAGCAGTGGAACATCAGTTACCCAGGGCCCCAAACTCCTCCTCTATCCCCAAATCAGCATGTCTACGCCTCTTGGGTGGCCCAGTCTTCCATGAATCCACAAAAGAGTACTACAGTGGTCAGGAGCAGCTATCCATCATCAGGCCACCCTCCTGGAACCAGGGTCTGGGCCTAGCAGGGATACTCCAGACATAAGTCCTGGAGCCCTTTCCACACCTGGGACAGAAGCGTCAGAATGGGCTTGAAGAGGAGACACAGGGTCTGGAGCACTCACAGGTTCTGGGCTGGGCTAGGGGCAATGTGCCTAGCTGATCCCAGGCCCAGGAGGGAATTCTGACAATCTCAGTGAAGACACTCCAAAGCTTAGGGCCTTCTGAAGCTCAAGGATAGAACAAGATCTCATTCGTGTGGGCCTGCAAGGACTCCTTCCTTGACCGAACTTTAGTCAGGCTCCTCTGAGCCTCTTCTCAGTAAAGCCTTTACCTTGGTCCGCTGAGTCCAGTTTTAGCCAAGAATCCTGCTAAGCCTTGATATCTGATCATTCTTGCTATCTAATCAAGTTCTTCATCTCCCATCCTTGATATCTTCATCTCCCATCCTTGATATCTAAGTCCTTGGTCTGCCTTTTAGCAATAATGCCCTTACTCTTAATATGTAATCAAGTTACTATTAGTCATTTCCCACTCACTGACCCCATGTCTACATCCCCAGCTCTCTGCTGTACTTGGTGTTAAGCTCAGTTCTGTACTGAATTCTCTGTTCCCCACTGCTGCTGCTGCTACTGCTAAGTCACTTTAGTCGTGTCCAACTCAGTGCAATTCCATAGACGGCAGCCCACCAGGCTCTGCCGTCCCTGGGATTCTCCAGGCAAGAACACTGGAGTGAGTTGCCATTTCCTTCTCCAATGCATGAAAGTGAAAAGTGAAAGTGAAGTCACTCAGTTGTGTCCGACTCTTAGCAACCGCATGGACTGCAGCCCACCAGGCTCCTCCGTCCATGGGATTTTGCAGGCAAGAGTACTGGAGTGGGGTGCCATTGCCTTCTCTGGTTCCCCACTACAGTAGCTCAATTAAATGTCTTGCCTTTCTTTAGTAAGTATTAGGTGAAATTTTTTCTTTCTGACTGAAGGCTGGGACTGATTTTATTCAGGTGCATTTCAGTATTCTCTGTGTGTTTGTTACATATTTCACACAAGTGAGTTCATATTACACATATTATTTATAAATTGCTTTTTTTTGTTTGGCAATATTTATTGCCTCTATTGAAATGAACAAATATCATTGAGTCAATACTTTTATGATTAAAAATTGTCTCTTTTAAATTTTCAGCTTTTACTATTAGAAGCAACCCTACAGTGAACATCCTCAGAGCTTCATCTTTGTGCACCTTACTTATCACTTTCTGAAGTGGAGGTATAGTTGATTAGCAATACTATATTAGTTTCGGACTTCTCAGGTGGCCCAGTGGTTAAGAGTCTGCCTGCCAATGCAGGGGACATTGGTTCAATCCCTGGTCCCGGAAGATTCCACATGGCACAAGGCGACTAAGCTGTGCTCCAAAACTGCTGAGCCTGCGCTCTAGAGCCCTCAAACCGCAGCTGCTGAAGCCGGTGCACCCTAGAGCTCTTGCTGCCAGCAAGAGATGCGGCCTTGCCGCCTAGTGAGAAGCCGACATATTGTAACTAGAAAGTAGGCCCCACTCAGCGCATCTAGAGAAAGCACACACACAGCAACAAAGACCCAGCACAGCCAAAAAGTTCCATTAATTTAAGTAATTTTTTTTTAACTACAAGAAAATTTAAAAAATATATTAAGTTTTAAGTGTACAACTTAGTGGTTTTGTGGATGACACTCCATTTATAGCTACAAAATATTGGCATATTTCTATGTTATAACATATTCTTGTAGCTTTTTTTTTTGTAAGTAGTTGTTTGTACCTATAAACCCCTAACCCCTACCTTGCCCTTCCTCCCTTCCCTCTCTCCACTGGTAACCACTAGTTTATATCTGTAAGTTCTTTCTTATTTGTTATATTTACTAGTTTTATCTCATTTTTTAGATTTCAGACATAAACCTACAGTATTTGTCTTTCTATGACTGACTTATTTCACTAAGCATAATATCCTCCAGGTCCAGTCATGTTGTTGCAAATGGCAAAATCTCATTCTTTTTTTATGGTTGAGTAGTTCTCCTGTGTGTGTGTCTGTGTAAACCACATGTTCTTTATTCATTCATCTGTTGGTGGGTTGGGAAGATCCCCTAGAGAAGGAAATGGCAATCCACTCCAGTATTCTTGCCTGGAGAATCCCATGGACGGAGAATCCCATGGACGGAGAAGCCTGGTAGGTTACAGTCCACGGGGTCACAAAGTGTCGGACACGACTGAGCGATTCACCTTACTGTTGGTACTTAGGTTACTTCCATATCTTGGCTATTATAAATCAGACTGCTGTAAATTTTGAGATGCATTCATCTTTTCAAATTAGATTTTTCACTCTCTTGTGTGTGTGTGTGTGTGTGTGTGTGTGTGTGTGTACACATACACCCAGGAGTGGAATTGATGGCTCATTCCCTAAACAGTATATAAGGGTTCCCTTTCACCACGTCCTTGCCAACAACATTTGTGGTCTTTTTGAGAACGACCATTCTCACAGGTATGAGGCGAGAGCTCACTGTGGTTTTAACTTGCATGTATCTGATGATTAGCAAAGTTCAGCATATTTTCATATGCCTGTGGGTCATCTATATGTTTTCTTTGGAAAAATATCTGTTCAGTCCCTCTGCCCGTTTTTAAGTCAGGCTCTGTGTTTTTGAGATTGAGTTGTGTGAGCTGTTTGTATATTTGGGGTATTAACCCCTTAGTGGTCATATCATTTGCAAATTTTCCTTCCACTCAGTAGGTTGTCTTCTCATATTGTCAATAGTTTCCTCAACTGTGCAAAGATTTTAAGTTTAACTTGGTCCCATTTGTTTATTTTCACTTTTATTTCCTTTGCTTCAGGAGACAGATCCAAATAAATATTGCTACAATTTCTGTCAAATAGTGTTCTACTTATGTTTTCTTCTAGGAGTTTTATAGTATCCAGTTTTATATTTAGGTCTTCAATCCATTTTGAAATTTTGTGTGTATGGTATTAGATAATGTTATAATTTAATTCTTTTACATGTAGCTGTCCACTTTTCCTGAACCCTGGGTCAGGAAGAGTCCCTGAAGGAGGATCTTCTCAGGTGGCACAGTGGCAAAGAATCTGCCTGCCAGTTCAGGAGACCTAAGAGAAGTGGGTTTGATCCCTGGGTCAGAAAGATTCCCTGGTATAGGAAATGGCAACCCACTCCAGTATTCTTGCCTAGAAAATTCCTTGGACTGGTGGGCTACAGTCCACGGGGTCACAAAGAGTCAGACATGACTGGGATACAACGCAACACAACATTTGTAGATGGTGTCGATTTTAATATTTCCTTTCCAGTGTGGATTCCTTTCATTTCTTTTTCTTATGGGAGTCCTGTGGCTAGAACTCCCAATACTATGTTAAATAGAAGTGGTGAGAGTGGGCATCCTTGTCTTGTTCTTGATCTTTGAGGAAATGCCTTTGGCTTTTCACTACTGACTGTGATGTCAACTGGGCTTACCATATTTTCTTATATAGTCTTTATTATATTAAGCTATGTTCCCTCAATGCTCACTTTCCAGAGAAGTTTTACAGTAAATAAATGTTGAATTTTGTCAAAGGCTTTCTCTACCTCTGTTGAAATAATCAGATGACTTTATTCTTCAGCTTGTTAATTTGATGTATCACATTTTTGATTTGTAGATATTGAACCATTCTTGCATCCCTAAGTTAAATCCTTTTGATCATGATGCATGATCTTTTTTATGTATTACTGGACTTGGTTTCCTGATATATTTTTTGAGAATTTTTTTTAATCTATGCTCATCACTGATATTGGCCTGTAGTTTTCTTTTTTGTGTGATATCTTTGTTTGGTTTGGTACTAGGGTGATGCTGGACTCATAGAATGAGTCTGAAAGTATTCCTTCCTCTGGAATTTTTTGAAATACTTTGAGAAAGATAGGTGTTAACTGTTCTCTAAATATTTAGTAGAATTCACCTGAGAAGTCATCTGGTCCTGGACTTTAGTTTCTTGGGAGTTTTTTAATTGCTGGTTCAATTTTTTTTAACTGATAATTGATCTGCTCATATTTGGTTTTCTCCTAATTCAGTCTTGGATGATTTCACATTTCTAGGAATTTGTCCATTTCTACTAGGTTGTCCATTTTATTGGTATATTCTTGTTTGTAGTAATTTCATATGATTTTCTTCATTTGTCTGATTTCAGTTATAACTTCTCTTTTTTATTTTTATTTCTGAGTTCAGTTCAGTCACTCAGTCGTGTCCAGCTTTTTGTGACCCCATGGACTGCAGCATGCCAGGCTTCCCTGTCCATCACCAACTCCCAGAGCTTGTTCAAACTCATGTCCATCAAGTTGGTGATGCCATCCAATCATTCATCCTCTGTCATCCCCTTCTCCTCCTGCTTTCAGTCTTTCCCAGCATCAGGGTCATTTCCAATTGAGTCAATTCTTCACATCAGGCAGCCAAAGTACTGGAGCGTCAGCTTCAGCATCAGTGCTTCCAATGAATATTCAAGATTGATTTCCTTTAGGATGGGCTGGTTGGATCTCCTTGCAGTCCAAGGGACTCAAACAGTCATCTTCAACACCACAGTTCAAAAGCATCAGTTCTTCGGCACTCAGCTTTCTTTATAGTCCAACTCTCACATCCACACATGACTACTGGAAAAACCATAGTTTGGACTATTCGGACCTTTGTTGGCAAAGTAATGTCTCTGCTTTTTAATATTCTGTCTAGGTTGATCAATGCTTTTCTTCCAAAGAGCAAGTGTCTTTTCATTTCATGGCTGCAATCACCATCTGTAGTAATTGTGGAGACCAAAAATATAAAGTCTCTCACTGTTTCCATTGTTTCCCCATCTATTTTCCATGAAATGATGAGACCAGATGCCATGATCTTAGTTTTCTGAATGTTGAGTTTTAAGCCAACTTTTTCACTCTCAAGAGGCCCTTTAGTTCTTCACTTTCTGCCATAAGGGTGGTGTCATCTGCATATCTGAGGTTATTGATATTTCTCCTGGCAATCTTGATTCCAGCTTGTGCTTCATCCAGCCTGGCATTTTGCATGATGTACTCTGCACAGAAGTTAAACAAGCAGGCAGATAATTTACAGCCTTGGTGTACTCCTTTCCCGATTTGGAACCAGTCTGTTAGAAGTTCTATGTCCCGTTCTACCTGCTGCTTCTTGACCTACATACAGATTTCTCAGGAGGAAGGTAAGATGGTCTGGTATTCCCATCTCTTTAAGAATCTTCCACAGTTTGTTGTAATTTGGGCCCTTTCTCTTTTTTTTCTTTATGAGTCTGGCTAAAGATTTATTACTCTTTTTTATCTCTTCTAAGAACCAGCTCTTAGTTTCATTGATAGTTTTTTTCTTTTTCCTTTTTTAGTCTCTAATCCATTTATTTCTGCTCTGATTTTTGTGATTTATGTCCTTCTACTAACTTTGGATATGTTTGTTCTGCTTTTTCTACTTTCCCTAGCTATAAAGTTAGGTTGTTTATTCTGATTTCTCTTATTTCCTGAGGTAAGCTTGTATCACTATAAACTTCCCTCTTAACTGCTTTTGCTATGCCACATAGATTCACACTACTGAGTCTTTGTTTCCATTTGTCTCCAGCTATTTTTTTATTTCCTCTTTGACTTCTTTGGTGATCCATCTGTTGTTTAGTAACATATTGTTTAGCCTCCGTGTGTTTGCATTTTTTGCAGGGTTTTTTTTTATTATAGTTGATTTCTATAAGTGTTGTGGTTGGAAAAGATGCATAATATGATTTCAGTTTTCATAAATTTATTGAGGGTTGTTTTGTGGCCTAGCATGTCTTTAAGAATGTCCCATATGTACTTGATAAAAATGTGTATTCTGCTGCTTTTTGTTGGAATGTTCTATATGTATCTAGAATGTCCTTTATGTATCTGTTAATCCATCTGATATAACATGTCATTTAAGGCCACTTTTTCTTTATTGCTCTTCTATTTGGGTGACCTGTCCATTGATTTCAGTGGAACGTTAAAGTCCTTTACTATTACTGTGTTACAGTTGGTCTCTCCTACATCCATTAATATTTACCTTATATACTAAGTAGTCCTATGTTGGGTCCACATATATTTAGAATTGTTATATCTTCTTAAATTGATCCCTTGATCATTACATAGTGTCCTTCTTTGTCTCTTTTATAGTCTTTATTTTAAATTCTATTTCAGCTTATTTAAGTATTGCTACTCCAACTTTTTAAAATTTACATTTACATGGAATACTTTTTCCTATTCCCTCATTTTCAGTCTGTTTGTGTCTCTAAATCTGAAGTGACTTTCTTTTAGGTAGTATATGTACATGTCTTGTTTTCAGTCAGCCACCATATGTCTTTTGACTGGGGTATTGAGTCAATTTACATTTAAAGTAATTTTTGAGACATATATGCTTATTGACATAAATTATTTTGGGATTGCTTTTCTAGTTCTTTTCTGTTCCTTTCTCCTTCTTTACTTTCTTCCTTTTTGATTTGATGACTATTTTTATGTTAGGTTTGAATTCCTTTTTCGTTTCTGTGTGTGAATTATAGATTTTTGGCTCTGATTACCATGAAGTTTATACATAGCAATCTATATATATGTGTGTGTGCATGTGCGATTGTTTTAAGTTGCTAATCACTTAGTTTCAAATGCATTTAAACTCTTACCTCCTCGTGATCTCTGTTTTTGGCACAATATTTTGCATCTTTTTGTTTTGTGTATTCTCAACTGCTCATTGTAGATACAATGATTTTACTCTCTTCACATTCCTACTAGCTTTGTACATGGCTGATTTACTACCTTTACTCTATATTTGCCTTTATCTGTAAGATTTTTCTCTTCATAGTTTTCATGTTTCAGTTATGACCTTTTATTTTTCACTTAGAGAAGTTTCTTTAACATTCCTTGTAAAGCTAACTTGGTAGTGTTGAACTTTTTAGTTTTTGCTTATCTGTAAAACTTTTGATCTCTCCAGTAAATCTGAATAAGAGCTTTGCCTGCTAAAGTATCCATGGTTGTAGAATTTTCCCCTTAATCACCTTAAATATATCATGCCACTCCCTTCTGGCCTGCTGAGTTTCTGCTGAAAAATTAAGTGATAACCTTGTATGTGACTTGTTGCCTTTCCCTGGCTGCTTTTAACATTCTCTCTTTATTTTTAATTTTTGCCACTTTAATGACAATGCATTGATGTGGTCCCCTTTGGATTGCTCTTAATTATTTCTTGAGAATAAATGTGGGAAATGAAATTACTGGGTCAAAAAATATACACATTTGTAAGATTAGATGCATGTATATGTTCAGTCCCTCAGTCTTATCTGACTCTCTATGGCTCCATGGACTGTAGCCCACGAGGCTTCTCTAACCATGGAATCTTCCAGGCAAGAATACTGGAGTGGGGTGCCATTTCCTACTCCAAGGGGTCTTCCTGATCCAGGAATCTCCTGCATTGACAAGCAGATTCTTTACCACTAGCGCCACCTGGGAAGCCCTAAGATTAGATAGCTATTTTCAAATTGCCTGCCAAAATAACATACCAGTGTGCATTCCTGCAGTACCTAAGAGTGTCTAAGGGTTCACTATATAGAGAGTAAATAAATGGGAAAATATCAGCTTAATTAATCATTTCAAAATGTGGATTGAAACAGGAAGCTTAGCAAAGATCAATTATTTTTCTTCTAATGTACCAATCTAGATGTCTTTGCCAAACTTCTTGCTTTAAATTTTTTCATTATTAATGGGGCTATGTTTTTCCATAAGATTTTTGGCCATAAACATTTTTCCTTTTTTAACTGCTTATTTGTGCACTTGGCCCATTTCCTAATGAGTTGTTCATTTCCCCCTCTATTTTTATAACAGCTCTTCACATAGTGAGGGTATTCATCCCTTGACTGTCTCATATATTACAGATATTTTTACCACTTTGCCATTAGCTTTTTTAAAAAAGATATGAAACACTTCATGAATCCGTGTGTCATCCTTGCACAGGGGCCATGCTAATCTTCTCTGTATTGTTCCAATTTTAGTACATGTGCTGCTAAAGTGACCACAGCTTTTAAATTTTGTTTGTATTGATGTCTTTAATATTCTTGATTACAAAGGAATATATCATCTCTGTACATTTCTAATGATCACAATTATACCAGGTTAAAAAAAATTCAATCTACCCATCACGTCCACAAAACAGAAGAATTTTACTTTTCTCCCCAGAAATAACCACATTTGATAATTTGTTAATGACTTTCCAAACCCTTTCTACGCATTTCTGTTATGGTTTGTTTCGATGTGTAGAGGTTTGTTTGGTTGGTTCTTAGTTACTTAGTTTTGGCTGTGCTGCATCTTCACTGCTGCGTGGGCCTTTCTCTAGTTGTGGCGAGCAGGGGCTACCTTGCAGTTTCAGCGAGCTGGATTCTTATTGTTACAGCTTCCCTTGTTGCCAGAGCACAGGCTCTAGGTCCCACAGGCTTCAGCGGGATCAAACCCGAGTCTCCCACATTGGCAGGCAGGTTCTTTACCACTGAGCCACCAGGGAAGCCTTGTGTTGATGTATAGAAGTTTTCAACTCTGCTTAGTTATTCACTTCCTAAAACTTGATTAAGACGTTATCTACTCTATGACTTTGTCATATTAGAAACACCTTTCTGATTACAGAGTATGCACAAATATTCACCCATATTTTCTCCTGATGTGTTTATGGTTTCACATAGGTATCTTTAATGAATCTGGAACGTACTTTGCCTTTTTCCAAATACATGGACATGATGAGTCTTTAAAAAAAAAAAAAAAAAGCACATCCAAGAATAAAGGGAAATGTACAAAGTTAAAAATTTGCAAAGTTGCTTAAGAAATAGGAGTATGATATAGCTATAGTACAGAAGACTGGTATGGGAAAAATAGAAGATACCACTGGAAGAGTAGGTAATTTAAGATAAAGGAAGAATTTGAGACTGAAGGCAAAGAGGCCAGGAGGAAGTCTCCGGAAGACAGGAAGTATCTAACCAGAGCCATCCTTAGAGCAACGTGAGCAGGTGTGCCGAGGCAGGGAGATGTGAGATGGCTAGCACAGAGGGTCAGGTGCCCATAACTAAGATGTAAACTAGATCGGAGGCAGTGGGGACAGAGAGGAGGTGATGATTGTTAGATACCCGAAAGAGTCCACAGGACTTGACAGGTGGCCAAAGATAAAGGAGTCCGCTGTGTGGTCATGAGGACAAAGATTGCTCATCGTTTGGATGGAGTTGGTCTGCTCTACACAGCTCTTCTCTCTCTGTTTTCTCCAGTAAGTTGAAGAGGTTTTCCCTTCTTCATTTTACAGATGGGAAAACCCAGGATGGGCAGGACAGGACTTGCCCCAGAGAGTCAGGCCCCTTGTGGCCCGATCTGGGTGGAAATGGAGGCAGCCGGGCTCTGGAGCTCTGTTATTTCTCACTGAATATGGGCTAACTCACTTCACCTGTGTGCACTGGTAGGGGGCGGTGGGGTGGGTGATGTGGGTACAGCGCCTGTGTGTCCATGTGCTCCATGGGTGTGTGGTAGAGGAGTGTAACACACGCACCAGCTGGGTTTCTCTCCCAGGAGCTGGTGATGGGCACCAGTGCTCCCTGGATGGCTTCCTCTTCCCAAATAAACATTCATATGACACAATGTCTGAAAGCTCAGAAGATTTCCTGTCTCCACTGGGCCAAATCCCTGCCTGCTGCAAGCCTGGAGCCATTAGAACTATCTCCAGCCCTCTACTTCCCTCCACCCGAAGTCTCCAGCTCCAGGACTCATGAAACGCCATGAGCTCCTATGCTGGCCTGCTTGGCACCAGCTACATGAAGAGGCTGGACATTCTTCTGCCAAAGAAAACCCAGTGGCTGGGCCAGCAACCTGGACTTTCTCCAACAGGCTGGTTCAGCCACACTACACCTCAGGGTTCCATCCCCTCCCAGGCATCTGTTACTCCAATCAGGGGCCCCATCTAAGGAAACTGAATAGGCCCCACCTTTACCAAAAAGGGAGTCGTGTTTCCCAGGGGCTATTACCTTCTCTCCCAGCTGCAGAACAAGCCAGCAGCAGTGCACAGAGTGAAGGAGGCCTGGCGGTCTTTAACCAACAGTGATCTATTCATTCTTTGAGGCCCAGTTGATTTGTCATTCACTCAGTAACTTCTCACCCAAATTTCACCCAAAAGCGCTAATTAATTGCTTCTCTGGGCCTAGACTGCATATTAAAAAGCAGAGACATCACTTTGTCAACAAAGGTCTGTCTAGTTAAGGCTATGATTTTTCCAGTGGTCATGTATGGATGTGAGAGTTGGACTATGAAGAAAGCTGAGCACTAAAGAATTGATGCTTTTGAACTGTGGTGTTGGAGAAGACTCTTGAGAGTCCCTTGGACTGCGAGGAGATCCAACCAGTCCATTCTGAAGGGGATCAGCCCTGGGTGTTCACTGGAAGGACTGATGCTGAAGCTGAAACTCCAATACTTTGGCCACCTCATGCAAAGAGCTGACTCATTTAAAAAGACCCTGATGCTGGGAAGTATTGAGGGCAGGAGGAGAAGGGGACGACAGAGGATGAGATGGTTGGATGGCATCACCGACTCAATGGACATGGATTTAGGTGGACTCTGGGAATTGGTGATGGACAGGGAGGCCTGGAGTGCTATGGTTCATGGGGTCACAAAGAGTCAGACACGACTGAGTGACTGAACTGAACTGAACTGGGCTCCCATAGCAAGTGTGTGCAGTGTTATTATAGCCTTCATTGCCTCAGAAGCAAATAGATTCCATCTTTTGCGCCATTTCTGATTGATGGGTAGTGATTACCTGATGGCTGTGTCAAGAAGGATGCTGAGGCCATATGCAAACCAACAGGAAACTTACCATCCCTCTTTAGGAAAGGCAGGTCAGTGGGTGGCAGCCAGGTACCACAAAACTATGTCTGCCAACCAAGACTGCCACACTGCATTGCCCTCCATCCCCACAATGGTCTCCAATCACCATCTGAGCAGTTTGGGGACAGGACTACATTTGCTTATCTTTGTATCTCCAGTGCCTAGCACCATGCTTGGCTCTTAGTAGGTGGTCAAGAAATATTTTGCCGAGTGAATAGTTGGTTTGAAGTTTCCATAATCTTCCCATAGAGTGAAGAAGAAGATGAACCCACTCTGGCTGTAGACAAGCAGGAATCAGGTAACCTTGACCCTCCCTCTGGCTCACGGGGAGGCCACTCCTTCTCTGGACGCTTGAGTGTCTCCAGGAATCTTATTGTCATCATGCCCTATAATAAGGCCTTGTCCCTAGCTCGTCTTCACATTAATAACTTCAAGTTACTTTCATGCACAGTGTACAGAGCAGGTTGGCTCCCATAGGCATTTAGTAATTGCTGATCAAACAAATTAATGTATCTTCTACTGTCTACCTGCCACTTCTTCTGTTTGCAGGAAAGTGCACCACCCACTGTTCATTTTAACACCTGGTAGCAAATGAATCACCAGGTTACACAGTTGCGCTTTGTTGCCTCTTACCAAGCAGTGACTGTCTTTAGTTTATGAATAGTAACTGAATCATAGAATTTTAAATTGGAATGCACCAAACATTTTCAGGCTTATTTTAAAGCTGAAGAAACTTAGACGCTAATTTTTGACAGAGTTGCTGACCCCTCTCATCACTTCACTTTTCATTCATTCACTCAATAATTTTTTCAGAGTGAACATTTGACAAAAAACATGTATTATAGGTAGTTTTTGCAAGAACACAGAGCAAACTGTACTTCCTAATGTTTTGATATCTCATTTGTATTTCTGTGATCTTTTAGACAAAACCAACTTTATGTACTTTTTGTGTATAAATGTTTGTAACTTCTTTATTTGTAATAGAAAAAAAAACTAGAAAAAACTCAATGTCCATCAACAGGTGAAAGAACAAGCAATGTCTGTATATCCATGCAATGATATACTACTCTGCAACTAAAAGGAACATATGAGGGAAACATGCAACAAAACTGATGAATCTCACAAACATTCTGCTGAGTGAAAGAGGCGGAAAGCAAAAGGATGCATGCGACATCATTCCCTTTATATACAGCTTTGGAAAAAGCAAACCATAGTGAAAGGAAGCAGGTCAGTGATTGCCCAGAGTTAGGGGTACTAGATAGCAAGAATTCATATAATTCTATAGTAACTAACAGCATGCTACAGGTAAAACTACAGATAAACAGATGAGTGAAATAGACAGCCAAGAAAGAGTTCTACACCACCATTAACTTGCTTTAGGGCAGAGGCACTGCCACTATTGCTCCTTAATGGTGGAAGGATAATGCTAGGCCAAGCGGACTTCCATATGCAAAAATTAACCTTGACCTCTAGGTCACATCATATACAAACTACCTCACATGACACACAAACATTAATTCCAGAGAAAAAAATGTTTTTCATTATATTCAAGGAGACAAATTTTTCTTAATAAAGCACAAAAAACACCAAAAAGATGCATTGATAAATTTTACCTCACTGAGCCAAGAATATCTTTTAATCAAAAGATAAGATAAAATAGAGTGAAAGGATTGGCCAAATTGGGAGAAGATATGTATATATTCTGACTAATATCCAGAACATATAAAAAGCTGCATTATCAGTATGAAAAAGTCAGACAAGCCAATGTTTTCTTTAAAATAATGAACATGCAGAATAGACATACAGCGAGGTACTCTCGACGTCATTGTGAATCAGAGATTTACATCTACACTTTGCCCCTCCCAATAGAAATGACTAAAATTAAAAGTACTGATAATACTGTTAGTGAGAATGTGAAGCAACTTCAACTCTCACACACGGATGGCAGATGTGTAAATCTGATGCCACCACTTTGGAATATACTTTGGCTCTGATAATGCACATCCCTGTAAAATTCTGTCAAGGAGTACACTTGAAATTTGTGCATTTTCCCATCTTAAATTATATCTCAATAAACAAGAAAAATCATAAAAATGAAAGAAGATGAGACAATAGGAGAAATTCAAACACAAGATATATATTTGTCCATATGAAGGAATTAGTACTAATTCTGTAGGCGTGAGAATAGTGTTGTAGTCATATAGACAAAACTAACTTTAAATGTAGGTAAAATTAGCAGGACCACTCACCAGATTCACTCCAAATTCCTCCCCTAACCCTACACAGCCCTTTAGTAAGAAATTTACCAACAACCTAATACGTTTCTTAACCAAGTATCACCAGTTACCCAAAAGAGGTAGAAAACACAGCCCATGCCCTCCAGGTACTTTTCTCTGCAACTATCTAGAGCTTTAAAAGTCTCTGTAGGTTGTCAAGGGGCTTCCCAGATGGCCCAGTGGTAAAGAACCTGCCTGTCAGTGCAGGAGATATAAGAGACCCAGGTTCAATCCCTGGGTCAGGAAGTTCCCTTGGAGGAGGGCACGGCAACCCACCCCAGTATTCCTGCCTGGAGCATCCTGTGGATGGGCTACAGTCCATCAGGTCACAAAGAACTGGACACAACTGAAGCGACCAAGCACACATACACACGTGTGTATATGAGAAATATAACTTACGTACACATATATAACTTACAACAAAAAAACACTCAGTATAACCCCGTCCCCTCTTCAGCACTCTGGGCTCAGGAACAAAGCCCTGACAGACTCAGGGTTTACTGAGTTTTGTGGGGTGTGACCACACTGAATGGCCTTAGGACGCATAGATTCTGAGTCCTTCCATATCATTTTGGAAGTACTTCTGTGTTCATTTTTACTGCAAACTTGGCTATCATTTCATTTTGCTTGTCTTCCTGCTTTTCATTGCTTTTATCTGGGGCTCTTCAAGAAAGCCACTCTGGGCAAACCCTTGGCCGCTGTTTTCCTCCAGCCTTTCTCTGCCTCTTTCCCTTTAGAACAGGTCATTTACTGGATCCTCCTGAAGACCAGCATCATGGGCATTGGATGGGTGCAGCTGTTCCAATAGATCTCACCCTCAGCTCAACCTTCTGCTGTAGCTGTCCTGACACTCGTAGTAACTTTGTCTTTGAACTTGTGTGTTATAAGTTAACATCCAATGGGGTGATAGAGACTGGGCATGAGAGGGAAGATATGGTAAGTACGTGTCCTCTGCTCTTCGCTCCCATTCACATGCAGTGTTAGCTGGACCCACTGTGCAGCTCCATGGCACGCTCAGCTTGTCCTCTCTCTGTGTCTGGCTGAACTCCCACGTATCACAGGCCCACAGGAACTCTGTGCTCACGTGCCATGTCTGCATACCTACCGCAGCCCTGAAAGGCCACTCTTTCCATTCAAGCCAGAACTTGCTTCAAACACAGAAAAACAACAATGGCAATTCTAAGAAACACAAATGACCGAAGAACCAATCATATCCTTTTTTTTTCCACATTGCATCTCAACCAATTCTGCTGAAAACGATGACATATAAAGAAAAGAAAAAGAGGCAACCCAAATTCCTTTCCCTTTAAGTCCCTCTTTAAAGGACTGACAAGTTCAGTCGTGTCCAACTCTTTTGCAACCCCATGGACTGTAGTTCACCAGGCTCCTCTGCCCATGGAGATTCTCCAGGCAAGAATACTGGCATGGGTTGCCATGTCCTTCTCCAGGGGATCTTCCCAACCTAGGGATAGAACCCAGGTCTGCATTGCAGGCAAATTCTTTACTGTCTGAGCCACCAGGGAAGCCAAAGAATTCTGGAGTACATAGTCTATCCCTTCTCCAGGGGATCTTTCCAACCCAGGAATTGAACCGGGGTCTTCTGCATTGCAGGCAGATTTTTTACAAGCTGAACTATCAGGGAAGCCCCCAAATGCTTTTATATTTATGTTTAAAACTGGCTTTGTGTATTCACAATAGCCAAAAGGTGGAGATAACCCACGTGTCTAACCCACGTTCACGCTCGGATGAGTGAGGAACCCAGAGATGTTAAACTCATAGAGACAGAGGGTAGAGTGGTGTTGCCAGGGTCTGGGAGGAGAGCAGATCAGGAAGTAGTGTTCAGGGGTACAGAGTCTCAGCTTTGCAAGATGAAAGATGTTCACAGTGGATGGTGGTATTGGCTGTGCAACACTGTTAATGTCCTGAATGCCACTGAACTGTGCACTTATACGGTTAAAATGGTGTTACGTTATGTATACTTGACCCCAATTAAAATATGATAAGTGAGCAAATGAATAAAAACTGGCACAATATAAAGATGAATAGCGAAAGTCATACTAATCACTTAAATGTTTAATTTCTCTTCTGATGACACGAACTAGCAAATTCAAAAGTAAAAAGAATCGAGAGAGGGCACAGAAGAAAGGAAAAAGCTTTGCGTCTTAGTAGCTGTAACTGCATTTGCATTTTGCACTGGGCCCTACAGAGTAGGACCTGGTCCTGTCCTCAGCCTCCTATCGACAGCTCAGTCCCCATGTCCTGGTTCCTTCCTCTGCACCTATATTGGCCACTTGAGAGAAATAGTCTCTCCTTTTCCCTCTTTTTCTCAAAATTATTTCTTTACCTGGCTGCCCTGGGTCTTAGTTGCAGCATGTGGGATCTAGTTCCCTGACCAAAGATGGAACCTGGGCCCCCTGTGTCGGGAGCTCAGAGTCTTAGCCACCACACCACCAGGGACGTTCCTCCTTTTCCCTCTTATTTCTCTTCCATTCTCATTCTCCCTCCCTCCTGCCTTTCCTTTTTTTTTTTACCAAGAGCAAGAGAGTTGCTATCATATCTCTCCACTTATTTTCCTTGACCTATTCACCTCCTTCCTTGCCCCCCTCATCCCTCGCTGAGCCTGGCCCACAGCATCCTTGGTCTCTGTGCATAACCCACTCCCTCCACTTGCAACAACCCCCTTCTCCTCTTGCATCCCAAAGCCGAAGCCCTTTGTCCTGGAGCCCCCCAGACCACTTCCTCTGTCCTCCTGCATCCTCCCAGCTTTAGTCATCCTGTGAGAGCCCATCCACTTGCAACTGACCTTTGTTCTTCTCTGGACTCCCCTAGATTCAAACAGGGTCATCCGAAACACTTTTCTTTAAAAAGAGCAGATGAGCAACCCAAATGTCCATCAACAGACGAATGGATAAACACAATGTGGTCTGTCCATACAATGGAATTATTATCCAGCTGTTAAGCGGAAGGAAATTCTGACCCGAGCTGCAGCAAGGATGAACTCTGAAGGCCTTATATAAAGTGAAGTATGTCAGACACAAAAGAACCAGTGCTATATAATTCCACTGAGATAAGCTTCCTAGAGCAGGCAAGTTCATCCCAACAGAAAGTGGAATTGTGGTTGCCAGAGACTATGGGGCGGGAGAAATGAAGAACTATTTTTTGGTTCCAGACACAGATGTGGCAAGTACATACAACATGGTGAAGGTACTTAATGCCACTGGACTGTATACTTTACAGTGATTAAAACAGTAAGTTTTATGTTATATATATTTTAACCACAATTTTAAAAGAAAGGACAGGTAGGAATGCTGATCTGTGGCCCTGTCTCTTTACCATCTCCCTTCTCCACCTAGAGGTATGTGTGTCCTGAAGAAAAGGAAAGATGATTTATGCCCTCAGTTCAAGACTGGACAGGAAAAAAGACAGAGCAAATGAAGGCGAGGATGTGGTGTCATTTATCAAGCTTATGGTGCCAGTTGAAGGGTTGTTTTCAAAGAATCACTTGAGGGCTCTCTGATGATGGCAGAATAGAGCTGGAGATTCAGGGAGGGGGAAATGACTCACCGGGTCCTCCCAGGTTGTGGGTGGCAAGGACAGTGCTGGAGTCTGGCCAGCCTGGCTCCCAGTCCAGGGCTCTCTCCTCTCCACTGAAGCCTCCATGTGGCTGCAGCCATGTGAAGACGGCGTCTGAGTCAGCAACTTCGACGAAATGAAGTAGGGACTCTAAGGAAAGTATTCATAGAGGAGCCGTGGGCTCAGCTTCCCAGAACTGGACAGCTACGGGATGAACAGCTATGAAGTGTATATGGCAGGGGCCCGGAACAGGAATCGGGGGTGGACCTAACAGTGCGCCAGAGGACACAGCAGCGCCTGGGCTGTGTTTCTGTGGGGTCACCACTGTCGTTTGGCTCAGGACTGTTCCCGGCATAGTGGGACTACTAGCACCTCCGATCCCTGCCCTCTAAATTCCAAAAGCACCCCTTGGTCCCTGTGATTACACTATGCACCTGATACACTTTCAAATGCCATGGTGGGGGGGTACCACTCCTAGCTAACTTCTGTGGGTCTATGTTTTAGGCCATCTATGCAGGGCAGGGAGGCTTCATGGACAAGTGACCAGAACAGTCACCTGGGACCCTCCACTCAAAAGGGCCCAGCATGAGGGGTTTAATGCTCCAAGGGTACGATCTTGAAATTCTTGATCCTTCTCCCCTCGAATCTGTGGGACTTGGGGCTTCTGTTCTTGTGCAGTCCCACTTCCTGCTGCCTCCCCAGCATGAGCTCTTCGCCACCCACCCCATGACCCTGGCATCTCAGATTCCAATCAGTTTCACCCTCCACACCCTCATCACTTGACCCCATCACGCTGGTGGGGGAGGAAGAGGGGTCACGTTCTATCTCTCTCTCCACTCCCCAGCAGAGGCCAAGTCAAGTTCAAGGTTGAGTGCAGACTGGACAAGGCAGTGACCATCACTGCCCTGGGCTGCCAATGCCATGGCACATTTTGGGGTGGCTCAGCAAGGAGCCCTCGCTCACCCTCAATGCAGGTACCCAGCTTCTCTTTGGCTGTTCTCTTTTAGGGTTTGCCCGTCTACCTGTGGGTTGGGTGGGTGGAGGCCCATAGGAAGGCAGACTGATTCCCCACTCCCAGCTGGGACCCTGCATTTTACACTGAATCCACAAGTTATAGAACCAGCTAGGCACAGACAATAGTGTCAGCAGTGGGCACAGAGGGGATGATTTCAGAAAATGGTTTGATGTAGACTCCATGGGTTCCCTCGGGGCTCAGTGGTAAAGAATCTGCCTGCCAGTGCAGGAGACACGAGTGCTCTTCTCTTTGGCTGTTCTCTTTTAGGGTTTGCCCGTCTACCTGTGGGTTGGGTGGGTGGAGGCCCATAGGAAGGCAGACTGATTCCCCACTCCCAGCTGGGACCCTGCATTTTACACTGAATCCACAAGTTATAGAACCAGCTAGGCACAGACAATAGTGTCAGCAGTGGGCACAGAGGGGATGATTTCAGAAAATGGTTTGATGTAGACTCCATGGGTTCCCTCGGGGCTCAGTGGTAAAGAATCTGCCTGCCAATGCAGGAGACACGAGTGCTCTCCTTGGGTCAGGAAGATCCCCTGGAGAAGGAAATGGCAACCCACTTCAGTGTTCTTGCCTGGAGAACCCCATGGACTGAGGACCCTGGCAGGTCATGGGATTGCAAAGCAGTCAGTCACAATTCAGCAACTAAATAACAACAACAAGCATGCGTTTTGGTGACTAATTACATGTGGAGGGGAAGAAAGGATTTTAAGATACTCTGCCCCATTTTTAGCCCAGAAATAGAGAAAGATCAGTTTGTTTGAAGAAGGTATAAAAAAGAGGGGAGAAATAACACATCTATTCTGAAACATATTTATTTTGAGATTATTGTAGAGACATCCAGAAAGCATTTGGAAATCAAAAGAAACAGATTTGTGAGTTGTATGTGTGTGGATGGTATTTGAAGTTATAGGAACAAGAGAGAAGGGCCAGGACAAGATGTGGTGGCTGGAGGAGGGCAAAGATGCTTCAGGGACAGAAAGCAAGATTCAGACAGAAACGTGGTCACTGAATTCGGTCACTAGAAAGTCACTAAGTACCTTAGACTGCACTGTCCAATACAATTGCCACTAGCCGTAAGTAGCAATTAAAATTAAGTTATGGTTTAACTTAAGTAAAATGTAAAATCCAGTTCCACAAGCCATATTGCATGTCCTCAGTAGCCACATGCACCTAGGGGATACCATACTGGACCACTCAGAATAGAACATCCTCACAGAATGCCCTATTGGACGGCACAGCATTATAGCAGGTTCTGGGGAGCACAGGAGCAGAGGCAAGCTCATAGTGGGCCAAAAGTGGGGAGAGGTGAGGGTGGTCTGTCTGGAAGGTAGGTTCCTGATCGCCAAGCTCAGAGGCACTGGCTTGCCCCGATGCAGCTATGAGGTACACTGAGAATTGAAACCTTCAAATGAGATGCTTCTATGGGAAACCTGGTGGAGAAAACTGTACTCTCCAGACTTCTTTAGGCAGAACACGGAATTTGGTAAGAATTTCCCTTGGGGTAGAAATTGAGGAGGTGAGCTGGCTCACAGGTGACATGCCTGCCCTGCTGAAGGGGACAGAATGTCTTGGGGTGCAGGCGAGGGAGCCGTGCGGAAAGAAGCAGAGTGCGGAGCAGGGGTAACGGGGAGATGGGCACAGCTGGGCAATGTGCTGGGACAGTCCTCCCTTTAACCCTCCACATCTTCAGGAAACGTCCATGAAAACCACAAAATCCCGTGTCAGTGGGGTTCTTGTGGGAAGCAGAGAAAGTACAACGTTGACCACTTAGATATCACTGGAAGATCACAGAGTCAGGTTCTAGCCAAGTTCATTCAGATCCCCAAGGGGCACTTGTAAAATAGTTTATTCTAAAAGAGTTTAAGATGCAGCGTATTTAGGATGCAGGTTTAACTTTTTCTTGATTTTTAACATGCCTCTAAAGAGCAAGCCCTTTCCCTGTATGAATATCTAAAGCAACAAAATAAAATATTATAAACCTGGCTCAGATCTGTCCATCCTCATGCACGTCGGAGATAAGAGCCCTCCAGAAATGTGAGGAATCCAGAGCCACTTATAGACCTGGAGAGCTTATCGAGGAGGTTTTGAAAGTTATACCTGGGCATTGCCATCTCTTTGAGATGGAAACTTCATGTAAATGGCACATTCCTTCTGTCTGTGACTGCAGCCACCCTCCCCTCCCTGTATCCCTAGGGCCCTGTACATGTACCTACTCGGTCCCCTGTAGAGCATCTGAGCCAATATGGTCTGGTGGGTGTGATGAGCGTCGAGGGCTTCATAAACATCTCAACCTGGCTGAGGCCTGCAGGCTGGTCCAAGCAGTGCCAGGACTGGACACTCCAGACACCCTGGGCTCACCAATTCCACCCTTCCTGGCTGGCAGGGATGTCTCACCTGCTTCAGGCTTGCTTGGCTCTAAATCAACATCCAAGGCTACCACCCCCGGCCTCCAGGCTCACAAGCACCCAAGTTTTCCGGGGCTTTCGTGCAGGCGCAGTGCTGGGCACCCAGGGGGCTCTCAACTACAGGCTTGTCGAATGACGGCTACAGGTGCTGCAGCTCTCGGGAAGACTTCTTGCCATCACAGACTTCACAGATCAGTTTTCCCCCTCTCACCTGCTTATCCTTCGGGTTCGCAGTCCTTTGTCAACCTGAATAAATGCGAGTCTTGCCTCCTCAAGTCACGCCTCGAGAGTTCATTTTTGAAGCAACTTAGCAACATTTGTGTTACAGATTCTCACAGCGGAAGCAGTCGGCGGGGCTGCCCCCACTCTCCAGATACTCAGAATCCCCCATCCCGCGCGTGAAGTGCTCTGCGAGCACCTTGGGTTCCCCGCCCCCCAGGGCTTCTTCTTGGCCCAAGTGCCAAGGAGGTCCCGCCAGGGGGTCCCGCCCAGGGGGTCCCGCCCAGGAGGAGCCCTGGAGGATGGGAGCTGAATGACTAATTACATGTGGAGGGGAAGAAAGGATTTTAAGATACTCTGCCCCATTTTTAGCCCAGAAATAGAGAAAGATCAGTTTGTTTGAAGAAGGTATAAAAAATTGAGGGGAGAAATAACACATCTATTCTGAAACATATTTATTTTGAGATTATTGTAGAGACATCCAGAAAGCATTTGGAAATCAAAAGAAACAGATTTGTGAGTTGTATGTGTGTGGATGGTATTTGAAGTTATAGGAACAAGAGAGAAGGGCCAGGACAAGATGTGGTGGCTGGAGGAGGGGCAAAGATGCTTCAGGGACAGAAAGCAAGATTCAGACAGAAACGTGGTCACTGAATTCGGTCACTAGAAAGTCACTAAGTACCTTAGACTGCACTGTCCAATACAATTGCCACTAGCCGTAAGTAGCAATTAAAATTAAGTTATGGTTTAACTTAAGTAAAATGTAAAATCCAGTTCCACAAGCCATATTGCATGTCCTCAGTAGCCACATGCACCTAGGGGATACCATACTGGACCACTCAGAATAGAACATCCTCACAGAATGCCCTATTGGACGGCACAGCATTATAGCAGGTTCTGGGGAGCACAGGAGCAGAGGCAAGCTCATAGTGGGCCAAAAGTGGGGAGAGGTGAGGGTGGTCTGTCTGGAAGGTAGGTTCCTGATCGCCAAGCTCAGAGGCACTGGCTTGCCCCGATGCAGCTATGAGGTACACTGAGAATTGAAACCTTCAAATGAGATGCTTCTATGGGAAACCTGGTGGAGAAAACTGTACTCTCCAGACTTCTTTAGGCAGAACACGGAATTTGGTAAGAATTTCCCTTGGGGTAGAAATTGAGGAGGTGAGCTGGCTCACAGGTGACATGCCTGCCCTGCTGAAGGGGACAGAATGTCTTGGGGTGCAGGCGAGGGAGCCGTGCGGAAAGAAGCAGAGTGCGGAGCAGGGGTAACGGGGAGATGGGCACAGCTGGGCAATGTGCTGGGACAGTCCTCCCTTTAACCCTCCACATCTTCAGGAAACGTCCATGAAAACCACAAAATCCCGTGTCAGTGGGGTTCTTGTGGGAAGCAGAGAAAGTACAACGTTGACCACTTAGATATCACTGGAAGATCACAGAGTCAGGTTCTAGCCAAGTTCATTCAGATCCCCAAGGGGCACTTGTAAAATAGTTTATTCTAAAAGAGTTTAAGATGCAGCGTATTTAGGATGCAGGTTTAACTTTTTCTTGATTTTTAACATGCCTCTAAAGAGCAAGCCCTTTCCCTGTATGAATATCTAAAGCAACAAAATAAAATATTATTAAACCTGGCTCAGATCTGTCCATCCTCATGCACGTCGGAGATAAGAGCCCTCCAGAAATGTGAGGAATCCAGAGCCACTTATAGACCTGGAGAGCTTATCGAGGAGGTTTTGAAAGTTATACCTGGGCATTGCCATCTCTTTGAGATGGAAACTTCATGTAAATGGCACATTCCTTCTGTCTGTGACTGCAGCCACCCTCCCCTCCCTGTATCCCTAGGGCCCTGTACATGTACCTACTCGGTCCCCTGTAGAGCATCTGAGCCAATATGGTCTGGTGGGTGTGATGAGCGTCGAGGGCTTCATAAACATCTCAACCTGGCTGAGGCCTGCAGGCTGGTCCAAGCAGTGCCAGGACTGGACACTCCAGACACCCTGGGCTCACCAATTCCACCCTTCCTGGCTGGCAGGGATGTCTCACCTGCTTCAGGCTTGCTTGGCTCTAAATCAACATCCAAGGCTACCACCCCCGGCCTCCAGGCTCACAAGCACCCAAGTTTTCCGGGGCTTTCGTGCAGGCGCAGTGCTGGGCACCCAGGGGGCTCTCAACTACAGGCTTGTCGAATGACGGCTACAGGTGCTGCAGCTCTCGGGAAGACTTCTTGCCATCACAGACTTCACAGATCAGTTTTCCCCCTCTCACCTGCTTATCCTTCGGGTTCGCAGTCCTTTGTCAACCTGAATAAATGCGAGTCTTGCCTCCTCAAGTCACGCCTCGAGAGTTCATTTTTGAAGCAACTTAGCAACATTTGTGTTACAGATTCTCACAGCGGAAGCAGTCGGCGGGGCTGCCCCCACTCTCCAGATACTCAGAATCCCCCATCCCGCGCGTGAAGTGCTCTGCGAGCACCTTGGGTTCCCCGCCCCCCAGGGCTTCTTCTTGGCCCAAGTGCCAAGGAGGTCCCGCCAGGGGGTCCCGCCCAGGGGGTCCCGCCCAGGAGGAGCCCTGGAGGATGGGAGCTGAAGGATAAGAACTCTGGCTTTTTCCTGCCTCTGGGAGGCCCCGCGGAAGCTGATTTGTCTGTGACGCTGAACCCCTTTCCGTCTCCCGAAACCCACCTTTCTCCTTCTTTTTTATTTTTTATTGAAGGATAATTGCTTGTAGAACTTCGCTGTTTTCTGTCAAACCTCAACATGAATCAGCCACGGGTCTCGGGTCCTTCTTGCTCCATCCCACTGCCCCACTCTCCCAGCGGGGCTTCCTGGGAACATCTCCCGGTCAGACTGCTGTACCAAAATCTTGTCTCGGCACCTGCATCCAGCAAAACCCAGACCAAAACAAACTTCTTTTAGATACTGCTTTTCTGAAATTGTTCTTTGTGGATTTTTTTTAATCTCTTTTATGTTGTGAATTATAATACATGTAAATGCACAGATATGGCATATATAGGTCGATAAATTATCGCAAAGTGAATACCATCCAGATGGAGAAATAAAACATTCCAGTGCCCCAGAGGCCCCCTCTTGCTGACTCCCCTCCCCACTCATCCTCCTTCCCTAGCCAGTCTCCTGGCTTCTAACACCATAGATGGCTTCACCAGCTTTTGAAGTTTATGTCAATGCACTAATTCAATATATATTCTTCCGAGTCCAACTTCAATATATATTCAATGTAGAACTTCAGTACATTCAATATACTTTCTTCCATTCAGCATCATGGGTGTGAGAGTCATCTGTCTGCTGCATGGGGCCGCGGTTCATTCATCTGTGCTGCTTCACTCTCTGCTGTATGCTTAGACCACAATGTACTTATCTGACATCTGTTGATAGTCATGCGGGGCTATTACCAATTTTTTTTAAATTGCTGCCATGAATATTCTTGCAGATGCACACAGGAGCACAGTTCTGTTGACTGTATGCACCAGAAGAGACTTGTGGATCAGGGGGCACTTGTGATAGTAAGTGGAGGAAAAGACTTTCTAAGCAGAAAAGCCTCTCTGGATGCTCATAGTGTGATATCACACAGCCAGCTGGGTTTTTACTGTTCCTGTGTTATGACAAGGCTGCATAAGGGAACCTGTATTCATTTCCTGGGGCTGCTGTTGCAAACTACCACAAGCAGAAATTTACCTTTCCACAGTCTGGGACCAGAAGTCAGGAACTGAGGTGTCAGCAGTGGCGGTTCCATCTGGATGCCCTGACTGGGAATCCTTCCATCCTCTCCCCTAGCTTCTGGTGGCCTGTGATGGTCTCTGGCTGGCAGAGGCATCTCTCCAGTCTCCGACTCTGTCCTCACACTGCCTGCTCCCTTGTGGGTCTCCTCCCCTTTTCTTCTCTCATAAGGACACTTGTCATTGAATCTAGAGCCCACGCTAATCTTATGATCACAATTACCTTAATTACACCTAAGAAGAAGACCCTTTCCCAGATAGAGTCATAGTCACAGTTTTGGAGTGGACTCATCTTTGGGGAGAACCATTCAACATAGTATAGGACCCAAGAAGTTGGAGACTATCTAAGAATTTGAAATCAGTACACAATGAAGGAGCTAACTTTTCTAAGGAATCTCCTTGGGTAGTAGGCAGGACATCTCCCAAATCAAATCAGGACAAGCAGAGTCTGGAAGAAATTCATCGAAGTCTTCTACAGTGATCGCTTCATTAGAATCTACATCATTTTTCCACTTTGTGAAAAGGCACCATAAAAATAAAAGTGCTTCTAGCCAGGGTCATGCTTAGGTTGTTATGGTCTAATGACTTGGACGGATGGTTGCAACTCCATGCATTCCAGCCAGTTCTCCCAAACAGAAGTGGAAGGTAGTGGAAGGGAGGTCATCTGGGCATCAGGGGAGAGTCGGGACACTAAGTGAGAGGAGAAACCCCAAAGGCAGGCTTTTTCACCTTGCACTTATTCTGAGGACTCACTGGGAGCACAAATGTCCCAGCTGAAGAAAAACACAAACCACAAATAGGAAACAGAATTTCACTTTACAAAGAATTTTTTAAGGAAATCCTGCCTTAATCATTCTATGCAAATTCCCTTTAGAAATAGAGGGCCCCCTCACCAGGCTCCTCTTGACTATGGGGTTTCTGAGGAGTCTGGTAGGCTGCAGTCCACAGGGTCACACAGAGTCAGAAATGTCTGAAGCGACTTAGCAGCAGCAGCAGCAGGCAAGAATACTGTAGTGGGTTGCCATGTCCTCCTCCAAGGATCTTCCCGACCCAGGGATCAAACCTGCATCTCGGGTCTCCTGAATTGGCAAGCAGGTTCTTGACCACTCATGCCATCTGGGAAGCCCTTGCTCCACCCCAAGCTCTGGCAAACGCCTCTCTGTTCTCTAACCCTATGGATTTGCCTTTTCCAGAAGGTCACATACGTAGATCACAGAGGATGTAACCTCTGGAGCCCAGCTTCTTTCAGAAAGTCTGAGATTCGCACATGTTGCTTTCATGGCCACATGGCATTCCCTTGTATGGATGTGCTACGGTTTGCTTTACATTCACCGACTGAAGGATATTTGGGTTCTTTACAGTTTGGGGTGATTTGAATAAAACAGCTACAAATTTTAAAAAGAAATAGAGGGCCCCTTCGTACATTAAAAACAGCATATTCTCCCCCAATACTGGATTTGTCCAGTTTTTCAGGACCATCTTTACTGCCAAAATCCAGGTTTTCTGGTACCAGTGAAAACGCTCTGATGGCTCACTCCTTGCCTGCCGTAGTCATGAGTAGTTAAAATCAACTCTAACGAATAGGTTGATCTCATGCTTGTCTTCATCTAAAGAACAGCAGAGGTTTTCCTACATGAAACAAGCCACATCCTGTCTGATGGCTCCTGGATCCACCCTTCCTCCCATGTCTCCATCTTTTGAACAGAATTAGCTAATTCAAAAGTAGTAGAAGCTTTTTGGGGGGAGGATTTTCTTTAAATTTAGAATTTATCCAGGAAGAAATCCTATTCTTCCTGCACAAGTGTGTTGGTTATTTGCTCAGTTCTCAAATTTGCTTGAAGCTGAAGCATAAGTTCTCCAGGCAGAGCGATTCACCAGCAATAAGGCAATAACCAGGAATAATAGCAGGTGGAATGTTGGTGCTGAGTCCACTGGCCCTGGAAACTTCCATTCATACCCACGGTGTCAGCACGGCCCAGAATCTTTACACCAGCAGCAGGCCTGTCCCACTCGCTTTCCCTCTCTCTTCCCCATGCTCACCTCTGATTGGCCCCCAAGATGTGTCCCTGCCAGCCCCCTGCCCCACTGAGTGAAGCTGGTACAGCGCATGCCTACTGCAGATACACTACACTGTCTCCTGGCTGTGGTGTGGTGGACAGAGAGGCAGATCAGGCGAAGTCAACTAACTAGGGGTCCTTGAGCAAGTTCCTTCACCTCTCCACGTGCGAGTGCTCCATCTCTTGGGAATCACTCCTTGGAGCTGCAGGGATGAGCCCTGCAGGCAGACCCTCTGACTTTCAAAGTCTGACTCCCTGACTTACAAGCTCTGTGACCTTGGGCAAAAGGCTCAACATCTCTGAGCTGTAATCTGGGGATAATACAATGAAGATGAACTAGTTCATACAGGTGAGGTGTGCAGAGCAGTGCCTGCCATAGAGTACGAGCTCAGCAAACGTTGGCTGTTACATCACGTGTGAGACTCACCTGAAATGCTGGGTGTGGGAGAACTCTGAGAGGTACAGAGTCAGAGGGATGAGAAGCAAGCACGTGGCTATTTTCCTAGTGCTCACAACCCCTATGTTTATGGTCTCTCATTTCTTAGCCTTTTCAATTCCGTTCTTTTAGAAATACCCAAAGCTGCGTATGAGATGAGGGAAGTACATACCGTTTTCTAAAGGACTGGCGTGCTGGGTCATGGACTGCCTCTTGGGCTGGGATCTGAACACCTCATTTCTGACTCATAGTTACAGCCCTTTTTGAACTAGAAGATCCAAAAGTTCTTTCCTGAATCTCTGGCTCACCAGCAACATAATCTTGAATATACTGCTTGATTTCCTCCAGGGATCTATAAAAACTCTCTCCTGTCTCCTTTGGGGAACATTATAAGGTTCAAAAAGGAAGTACTTGGCAAACTGGAAAGTGCCCCTCCTCAACTACACGAACATAGCTGATTCCTGGAGGAGAGGAAAGGTCAAGGAAACTTTGCAGATGAGGATCAGATCTTGGTCATCCTTCTATCTAACCCCTGCTCCCAGTGTTGCCTGCAAGCACCTGGCTGGGACCTTCATTGAGCTGGGACCTCAGTGCTCAATAAAAGGCTTGCTGGGATGATTTGAGTTGGGGAGGGAGAGGGAGGTATCAACAACCTTTGTGGGTTTCCAGCCCTGAGGGCCTGACATCTCTCAGCAGTGTGTGGGCCACTAGGAGCCTGCCAAACACGTCACCGTGAAATCACAGGGCCACCAGGAAGGTGGAGTGGGGTGGGGTCAGCAGGAATGTACTAATTTTGTCAATTGCACGGTGCCATCATGCACACACCCATGGGCGGCAGTGAGGAAGCAAAGGAGGGGAAGGGAAAGTCGGCAGCTTCATGTGAGTGAAACTGCATGTCCTGCCAGATGGCTCACAGGCCTGGGGTGGCCCTGAGCAAAACGCAGGAGGAAAGTTTGTTTTCACTCTTGTCACTCCCTCCATTTCCTCATCTTCTCCATTCCCGCCCCCTCTCACCCCCAAACACACACACACACACATCCCACCCCGACACCTGTCCTGTGACGTGTCCCACCCTCCATCTGGAAGCCCACCTGCCTGCCCCACAGGGAAGCTGTGACCTGAGCCTTATCTTGCTCCCTGACCTGTGGCTCTCCATCTCCCACCAAAATCCAAAATCCATCTGTCCCACACTTGCTGATCTAACTTCATCCTCTCTCACATTAACACTAGTTTGAACTCCACTTTGTATTATCATGTTCCGAGCCCAGATGTGCCTCCCAGTGAGAAGGCAGTTTCCATGGAGCTGGAGACCTTGTCTGATCCTCTTTGCAGTTCACTCAGAGCCCCGCAGTGCTGGGACCACACAAGGTGCTTCACGAACATTCAGGAATGTGCTGGGCTTTTTACCAGTTCCCTGCACCTCTTGTACGGGCAGCCACGGACTCTAAGTGTCCATGAGAGTTTAGTGGGGTCGGGAGGACTTAAAGACCCTGAGGATGGAGGGAATGAGGTCCTTAAAGGAGCTACTAGCTAGACCCTTCTTCCCTCAGGCAGTGTCATGGGACTGTAGTGTTCCACGAAAAAAAAAAAAAAAGCCTGCTTCAACTTGGGTGAAAAATGTATCAGAAGTCTCTGTCTTATAATATTTCCATTAGTCACAAATGATTTCCAACTTAAAAAAGGAAAGGAAGAAGAGACAATGACAAGCCCAGATAATTTCACGTATATTTTTTCAAAACCTGGAAGATAATTCTTTTGAATACACTCAGAGCACAGAAAAAAGTAAACCAACTAACCCATAAGATTAATATGATTCTCACTGCAAAAGCAAACTAAGGTAGTACAGGTCATGAAAAGTAAAAATCAGATTCGCATTATAAACTTGGATGAATACAGCAGTCCTAAATTAACTAGTTAACAAATTGAAGAGAGCCATGTACAAAGAAACTGTATTGTAATCAAAGAGGATTTAATATAGGAATATAAGGATGGTTTAAAAGGTCAGAAAATCATTTTTATTGAAGTATAATAGTTTCCACTGTACAATTAAGTACAATTAAGTGAGTCAGTTTTGTGTATACATATATTCCCTCCTTCTTGGACCTCCCACCCATCTAGGTCATCGCAGAGCACTGAGCTGAGCTTCTTGTGCTTTGTAGCTAGCTGTAAAGCACTGAAAATCTTTTATTGTATTACACTGTATCAACTAATTATAGGAGAAAATTGATATGCTCATGTCAATGCTGAAAAACCATTAAGTAAACATTAAATATACTTCAACAGTCATTTATGATAAAGAAGTATTGGCAAACCAGAAATGATAGAGAACTTTATTAACAGGACAAATAGACTCTATCAAATTATTAGAATAAGAAAATGCAGGAAACTTTCATGTAAGAACAACATAAAATTAATGCATTCCTATAAATCAGTAATAGACAATTAGAAAATGTAGTGAAGAAAAACAGCTCATTCATTAGAGCAATAAAGTTTAGGAGGAACATAAGACCAAATTTGACAGAAGAAAAATGGCCAAGATCTTCACAAAGAAATTTACAAATCTCAGTGTTTGTCTGTCACTGGAACCAGCCACCTTAAAACTCAGATGCCTAAAACGACGACATTTTATTTGCTCTTGACTCTAGAGGCCTGCAGACTGGTCTAGGCTTAGCCGGGCGGTTTCTTTGCTGGTTTCGCCTAGGGCCTCTCATGTCAGCTGGCGTCTCAGTGGCTCATGATATAACTTGACCTCTCTCAAGTGTCTGGTGGGCTGGCGCCAGGGTTGTCTAGGCCACCTTTCTGCAGCCACACGGCAGGGGAAGAGTTCCAAGGAGGTAACAGCAGAACTGAACGGCATCTGGAGTGAGGTGCAGACACTGAAGACATACAATAGCACCTCCACTGTGTTTCTCTGATAAATGCAAAGCTTAAGGCCAGTCTGGCTTCAAGGCATAGAAAACTGGCAACACACCCTATAAAGGGTCATGGATCCTAGGATGGGAACAGGTAAGTCCCCTGACAAGCAACCAGCCGCACAAGTCTCTACTGAATGTAAAAGGTGAGGTGAGTAAAGGGAAAAGTATGCCTTATTCACACAAATGGGAAGATTAAAAATTATTTTAAAAAATTTCTAATTCTGCCTAAAGTAATCTATAAAGTTTTAATTGCCATAAAAATTCCAAGGTCGTTTTTCATTTTGTTGTTGTTGTGTGTAGCTTGATGATGTGGCCCTAAAATGCATTGGAAAGAGTGAAAGAATAAGAAAGAGGTTTATTAAGAAAGGACTCAATAGTATATCACGTAAATGGGAGTTGTTTTAAAAGAAAACATGGCGGCAGGGAGAGAATTAAAGGTAAAGAGAATGGATTGAACAAATGTTTCACTTTCACTTCCTCTCAAAACCCCACTCTTCAAATGACAGTAAAGTAAAAACAAAGAATGAGAGAACAGAAAAGAACTCTAGAAAAAACATTATGGAAGCTATGAAGCAGATGAGAGAGTGGGAAGTAACTTAGCCACTCAGCAGGTCCAAGCTAACTGAGTTGTAGGCCAACCATGTGGAAAAACAAGAAGGGATGGGACAGGATGATAGAGCTCTCCAAAGACTCAGGAAAGGTTGGAAACCAGTTATCTCTGGAAATAACGGTGAGGATGGAGCTAAAAGAAATAGTTGGAAGTCTGGGCAAGACCCAGATTCCCAGGCTCCCTCCCAGCTCTGCACAGCCAGACAGTGGCCACCCATCCTGGAAGTCTGAAAGACTCCAAGTTTATTCTCTACAGAGGATCCAACAGGAGGCAGTTTCCCTGATGGGGCAGTGTTGAGGGCAGAATTTCCTACTGAAAGCTGGAATATTAGCAAATATGTGTGCTTTGGAGGCGGACCTTCAGAGTTCTATTTTGAGCCTCTCCTCCAAGAACGGTGGAAGCCAGGCATTTACCCTAGAGACAGGAAACAATTTGATCAGCCGAGAAGAAAAACCTAACTGATACGAAAATCTCCAAGAGATGATCTAGACTGATCATCTCAGGATAATCTCAACTCACATACCCAGAGCTGGCAATCAGGTTTCTATCCCTATAAGAACACAAAGACACGTGAAGAAAAACCACTAGCATAAAAGACGGAGGCTTAGATGAACAAATGGGGGAGAAACAAATTTAAGAAGCAAAGTTGATCGAAGAAGAAGAAAACTCAAAAAAATGTTACGATTAATAACCTCCAAGATATGAGAAGATATTTTAACCATAGAACAAGGAGAGATTATTAGGAAAAGGAACAAAGAACAAAAATTAGTGCTCCTGAGAATGAAAAACATCATATTAGATGAAAAAATGGCCAATAAAAGAATAAAAGGCAAAGCTGTGGCCAGAAGACAAAGAAAAGAGGATGGAAAATAGGAAAGAGAAGTAAATTAGAAGACTAATCCAGGAGCTTTGATACATAAACAATAGGAGCTCCAGTAAAAACAACAGAAAGCATGGCGGAGAGGAGTCACAGTTGATAGAGGGAAAAGGGAGAGGGGAAGGAAGGAGGGAAAATCTGAAAAGAGAGGAAAGAAGAAAATCTCCTAGAATCGAAGGACAGGAGTTCACAGATTTAAGGAACCCACCAAGCACCCCAGGCTTCCCTGGTGGCTCAGAGGGTAAAGCATCTGCCAGGTTCAATCCCTGCATCAGGAAGATCCCCTGGAGAAGGAAATGGCAACCCACTCCAGTACTCTTGCCTGGAAAATTCCATGGACAGAGGAGCCTGGTAGGATATAGTCCATGGGGTCCCGAAGAGTCGGACATAACTGAGCGACTTCACTTTCACTTTCAGTTTTTCACCAAACACCCAGCACAATGGATGAAATATCAGGATGAAAGTTTAGAACCTTGTCTACCAAGGAAAAAAAATTCTCCAAGTTTATAAAGATCAGCAAGGCTTTGGACTTTTCAACAGTCCTACAGGAAGCCTGAAGATATTGGTGAATACCTCCAAAATTCTGAAAAAGTACTTCCAATCTAGAATTTCATAACCACCCAAGGTGCCAATCAACTGAGAAGGGGGAATAAAAATATTTCCAGAGATTTTATGATATTAACCTTTCATCCACCTCTACCCAGGGAGCTACTAGAGGAATGTGCCCCTAGAACCAAGCAATAAACTAATAATAAGGAAGAAAGAGGACCCAGGGTATCTTACACTAAAGAGGGGGTGGGAGTGAAGAAAAGACCCAGAATGACAGCTGTTCACCAGACGCAGAGGCTCCCAGACTAAAGGGGAGAGCATCAGAAATCTGCGAGGAAGATTCCTCAGAAGACTAAACAGACTAGATATCTGATGATTATGAAGGGGAGAATGAGACAATTGTTGAAGCCTCCGTGACTGACTTAGATATGCATAAATAGAAAGCCAAGTAAACAAAAAACAAATAAGCAAGGTAATTATTACCTCCAGAAGAAACAAAAAGTCATGTAGGGAAGGGAAGTCATCATGGTTCACTACACGGTTTTACACAGTCAGGTTAACGTGAACCTACAAATATCCATGTAACCAAAATTATGACCCAACACATTCAGGGGCTGGGAAGGGAACATTTAAGTGCAGGGAGCAGAGAAATTCCCAGTAGACTAATCTTTAAAACTTAATGGTTAAAACTGAAAAAATGACGAGGTAGCAATACAAATTTAGAGATACTATTTAGAGCCATGGAAATAATTATCACAATAATCAGAGTTGAGAATGACTGCTCCCAGGAGAGAATGTAGGGGGAGGGATAAGGGACACCGTTTTTCATAGCAAAGCCTATAAAACACTTTGACTGTGCCTATGTATAACTTTGATAAAATACAAGCTTTAAAAATAAAAACTTTTTAAGTAAAATGGTGGAAATAATACTGGCTTTCACCGTTTTATCAGGCTTGAAAAATTGCAAAATGCCATGCAAGTGAAAGGTACTTCATGACTAATGAGCCACAGGAATAATTGCACAGGTCAGTATTTATAATCTGGTTGATATTTTGAAATGTCACAACTCTGTCATATATGCTCAATCTTCCAAATTGTTTGCGCTTATTTAGCATAACTTGTTCCAAAATCCAGGAAGTATTCATGCTATACACACACACACACACACACACACACACACACACAGAGGGAAAGAGCAAGAGAGAAAAGACATGCGGGAAGATCTAAGAATAGCCAAGGCAATTGAATAGCAAACTGGCAGGGGACTTACTTTACCAGTTATTAAGATTTTGCAGAAAACTGTAAAAATTAATAGTATGGGCATAGAAGAAAGAATACACTGATAGAACCAAACGGAGGGTCCAGGTGGACCCTAATACATCTATTAGGACTAATACACAGATGGGACCCTAAAATCTGACGAACACTGAGGATTCAGTTCAGTTCAGCCGCTCAGTCGTGTCCAACTCTCTGCTACACACTCTGAAAAATGAGGTTAAATAACTGACTAAATGGAAAAACTAATATAAAATGTAGTGGCTTGTTTTTTTGGAGAGAAAGCTGAGACAAATAGCCAGATTTTTTAAGCTGAATGAGAGTTAGGTGAGAGCATAAAAGCAAATAGAACTGCCCCCCGGATGCTTTTTGCGGTTGGTTACTGGACACAGGGCAAGAAGGGGACTGCGAGGGCAGGGAGGAAGCAGCCAGGAAGGAACTGGAGGCCACTGCCAGAGCAAGGAAAAGAGCTGGTGTGTGTTTCAATAAAAGACGGTGGCTCTGGGGATAGAGACGTCTATCCCATGTCACATGCTTTGGCTCACCCTGCAGACATTCCTAAGGGAGACTTGATAAAACCTAGAAAGGGATTGGATTCTGGTAATCAGAGAAAGGAAGAGTGAACTGATTCCTGGGTACCTAGCTAATAAGTCAGCCTGGATTTACAACCGCTCTAGGTAGGATATAATCATTTCCACTGCAGATATGTTTAAATCTGAAGCTGTTACAGAATTTTAGGTGGAGCTGTCTAATAAGGAGTAGTAAATACAAAGTATGCAGTTTAGGAGAGAATTGGAGCTGGAAACAGATTCAGAGAGAGCATCCTGGCTGAATGGAATTAAGTCCCCTGGTAGCATGTAAAGGGGACTTAATTCCATTCAGCCAGGATGCTCTCTCTGAATCTGTTTCCAGCTCCAATTCTCTCCTAGATCCCCTGGAGAAGGAAATGGCAATCCACCACTCCAGTATTCTTGCCTGGAGAATCCCATGGACAGAGAAGCCTAGTAGGTTACAGTCCACAGGGCCGCAATGAGTCGGACACGACTGAGCGACTTCACCTCACCTCACCTCACCTTACATGCTACCATAATCCTGCCTTCCTTTCCATCACAAACCTGTCATCTTCAACTGCAGCTACTTGACGTCTCCTCACTAGGCTCTAAATCTTGAAAAGATGAGGGGTTTGTCTTATTCTCTGCTGTTTCGCAAAGTGTCTGGCACATACTAGGTCCTTAATTCAAGAAGGGAAGATGAGGAAAGGCAGAACCTTGGGGAACACCAAAACCTATGGGACTGGCAGCAAGAGAAGACCATCAAAGAGGCAGTCAGAGTAATCACCAGAATAAGAGAAGAACCGCGGGATGAGCATTCGCAAGCAGTCAGGATGCTCCTGTAGAGGCTTCCCACTTGCCCCATTCCAGCTCTTCCTCGAGAAACTTCCCCATCCACAGTCCAGGGACCAGGTCACTCTCCTTCCTCGAGTGGCTGATTAGAACAAAGATGGACAGTTAACAGTTGTGTCCATCCGTCAGTGATGAGGTTTTGAGGGTAAGTCGAGAGAGAGCAAAGTCAGCATCCTGAGGAGCTGAAGCCACAAGTCATTCTGGGTGAGCAGAGGAAGCTAATAGCAGAGGGAGAAAGGGAATGAATGAGCTGACTTATTAGCTAGGTACCCAGTCTCCACTCCCAGTAACTCTCCAGTTTTAGCCCCTGTAAGACCTGCCCTGACCCTAAATTTTATGGGACCCAATAAACCTCCTTTTATCCTGAGCTACTTTGAGTGGACTTCTGTCCTTTCTACCCACCCAGAATGAACTAGAACTGTCTTTATTCTATCTATCTATCTATCTATCTATCTATCTGTCTATCTATCACAGCTGCGGGGAAAGAGCCAGTTACAGCAGCAAAGCGGGGCATCTGCGAACATGTGCGCTGATGGGTAGACAGACCTTTCCTGACTTGAAAGACTCATGCAGTTGTCAGGTGCTCTGGACACTATGGGTGGGGAATTCAAAGAGCAGAGGAACAGAGTCCCTTTGCAACATCAATTTGATATAAACTATATATGTATAATATAGATAACAATTTTAAAAGAAATCAATTGTCCATGGACTCACAAAAATCTTTACCTTTACTGGAGATTGTTGACAACCCTCTACTTATATTAAAAATATAATCTTCACTTGCACTTGAAACATTCCTGTTTAGAATTTAGAGCTAGAAGGGGGTTTAGAACCTGCCAAAGAGGGAGGGACTTGATTGCCTGCAGACATATGCTGCTTAGGGGCCTAGAAGGGACTTCATTCCAGAAGTGCGGACCCCCAGGGATCTTGCCACCAATGTACCCCATTCCCCCAACTCTAGTCTCAAGGAGACATGTACCAATCACTCCACGATGGTGCTGAGTACTCAGCTCCAGCAGTGCTCCAAATCCAACTCTAAGAAGAAACACTCCAACCAGTAGCCAGTTTCTTTGTAGCAGGACCCCTCCATCAGGAAGGTGGCCTAAATAAGGGCAAACCTGCAGAGGATGGCCTTTGATATCTGCTCCATTACAGTTAAGTGTCGAGCAAGATTCGATTTATTGAAATCCTGTGTTCCTTTTGTGCATTTTGAAAGTCATGTCTGACACTTAACTCAGAACGAAGATTTTGTTCTGGGTGAAGGCAGTGGGACGGCGTGTGCTCAGGGTTGGAAACTCCTCTGAACCATGCTCCCAGCCCTTCCAAACTGGTCCAGGAAGTCTGGCCATGGTTGACTTCCTCCTACACAGCCAACTGAAACATGGCATCCTGCCAAGGCTGTGGGACCATCAGATCCCAGGGTCTCAGATCCAGGCTCTGAGGGCAGAAGACAGATCTCCTGCCAAGGTCTCCAAACCTGGCTCCTGCCAAGCTCTTGTCCTGGCCTCCTCTTTGGAAAAGGGGACATCAGCTTCAGCTGATTCCTGACGTGGGTCGGGTTGGAGCCCTGGAATCTGCAGGCCCCCATCCAGCTCGCCTCACACTCTCCGGCCCAGAAAGGCTGGTTTGCAGCATCTGGAAAAGCGTTTACTGGTTTGGTTGTGGTCTGCCCTTGTAGCCGAGCCGGCTCCAAGTGCCACATTTCCAAGCGCCACGTCCAGTACCGGCTGCTGTGGCCCGAAAACACTCAGGAGAGGTGGCACGGATGCCCACTCATATAGCTGCCAGGTGGCTGTCCCTCCTCCATTCTTTGAACTCAAAAATGAGTCCCTTTGCAACATCAATTTGATATAAACTATATATGTATAATATAGATAACAATTTTAAAAGAAATCGATTGTCCATGGACTCACAAAAATCTTTACCTTTACTGGAGATTGTTGACAACCCTCTACTTATATTAAAAATATAATCTTCACTTGCACTTGAAACATTCCTGTTTAGAATTTAGAGCTAGAAGGGGGTTTAGAACCTGCCAAAGAGGGAGGGACTTGATTGCCTGCAGACATATGCTGCTTAGGGGCCTAGAAGGGACTTCATTCCAGAAGTGCGGACCCCCAGGGATCTTGCCACCAATGTACCCCATTCCCCCAACTCTAGTCTCAAGGAGACATGTACCAATCACTCCACGATGGTGCTGAGTACTCAGCTCCAGCAGTGCTCCAAATCCAACTCTAAGAAGAAACACTCCAACCAGTAGCCAGTTTCTTTGTAGCAGGACCCCTCCATCAGGAAGGTGGCCTAAATAAGGGCAAACCTGCAGTGGATGGCCTTTGATATCTGCTCCATTACAGTTAAGTGTCGAGCAAGATTCGATTTATTGAAATCCTGTGTTCCTTTTGTGCATTTTGAAAGTCATGTCTGACACTTAACTCAGAACGAAGATTTTGTTCTGGGTGAAGGCAGTGGGACGGCGTGTGCTCAGGGTTGGAAACTCCTCTGAACCATGCTCCCAGCCCTTCCAAACTGGTCCAGGAAGTCTGGCCATGGTTGACTTCCTCCTACACAGCCAACTGAAACATGGCATCCTGCCAAGGCTGTGGGACCATCAGATCCCAGGGTCTCAGATCCAGGCTCTGAGGGCAGAAGACAGATCTCCTGCCAAGGTCTCCAAACCTGGCTCCTGCCAAGCTCTTGTCCTGGCCTCCTCTTTGGAAAAGGGGACATCAGCTTCAGCTGATTCCTGACGTGGGTCGGGTTGGAGCCCTGGAATCTGCAGGCCCCCATCCAGCTCGCCTCACACTCTCCGGCCCAGAAAGGCTGGTTTGCAGCATCTGGAAAAGCGTTTACTGGTTTGGTTGTGGTCTGCCCTTGTAGCCGAGCCGGCTCCAAGTGCCACATTTCCAAGCGCCACGTCCAGTACCGGCTGCTGTGGCCCGAAAACACTCAGGAGAGGTGGCACGGATGCCCACTCATATAGCTGCCAGGTGGCTGTCCCTCCTCCATTCTTTGAACTCAAAAATGTTTGCTTTTGTTGAATGAAGGGAGGAAAAGGCTGCCATCATTGTCTGAAATTCTTCCATCAGAAGTCTCTGCAGCAAAGCTTCACAGACTGAGGGAGAAGAGTATAAATGAAAATTGGTCTGGCGTATTATGCCATTTATCTTCCCAACCTTCCTAGAAAGGAGCAGGGGCATAGACCTCCTGTCCATTCTGTGTGGGGGGAAACTGAGGCTGAAGGAACTACAGAGACTCACAGCTGCGGGGAAAGAGCCAGTTACAGCAGCAAAGCGGGGCATCTGCGAACATGTGCGCTGATGGGTAGACAGACCTTCCCTGACTTGAAAGACTCACGCAGCTGTCAGGTGCTCTGGACACTATGGGTGGGGAATTCAAAGAGCAGAGGAACAGAGTTCCTTCACAACATCAATTTGAGTGACCCTCCATTTAAGCCTGTACTGCAAACTCCAAGCCTGGTACTCTTTACTGGTGCCCCCAGGACCTAGCACAAGCAACCCCACCCTGGAAGTTTTTTTCTAATTACTCAGTCCCCATCCCCCTGCCCATCAAAGAACTGTTCTCCCAATCACAGTCGGAACCACACCCTCATTCTTTACTTCTCTCAAATTTATGCTTGTCTTCTCTCAGCTAGATTGCTAGCTGCTTCTCAAGGGCAGGGACTATGCCTTAGATTTTGGAAACCCCAGTCCCACTGGTTTCCTCACTCTTTGCCAAATGGCAGGATCACAAGCATAGCCCCAGGGGCAGGATCAAGAAAGACAGTCCTTTGGAACTTGGGGAAAAGCTGTCTTGTTTCCATTAGAAGCGAAGGGAGACGTCGGGTGGAAGCAGCCATCTGAAATGACTGTTGACAAACGTGGCTTCGTCTTCAGGCCACGGAAGGTGGCTCTGTACTTAGGTTCACACACAAGAGAGTGGCTTTGGGATAAACCCCTGGTCAGCTGACCCAGGCTGATGCTACCCACCGGGAAATTTTTTCTGCATCACACCATTAGTGTTCACATGTATACCAACGTGTATATGTTACGGGACCCCTAGACTGCAAACTCCCTATGTGCCAGGATGTTTCAGAATTCTTTTAGACATCACGACACAGTATTGGAAACATAACTGAAGCTCTGTTAACACTGACTGGTAAACATGAGCATCCAACCAAAAAAAGAGTCCCTGACCCAAGCTGGATAAATGAGAAAGACTGCCTTACAGGTGGAGGGATGAAATGGATCCCTCTTGGTAGCTCCTGCCAGTTGGCTGCAGGATTGCCCCTATGACTCTGATCACCAGGAAAAGAACCTGAGAAGCTTCTTCACACCTCCACATTCCAACCTCACTCTGCTCCCTCCAAGTGGCACCTCCCTAGCACCACCTATATTAAATGCCAGGAGCGAGACTCAGAATCAGGGCACCATAAACCTGGTTCCATCTATGCCTGTGAGCAAGTGATTTCTCTTGCGGGGTCTCAGTGCTTATAACTGTAAAAATTTTTAAAAAAAGGAGTCAGCTGGCTCATCACTGAAGGACACTCATGCTCTGAAAATCTAGCGGTCTAGAATGGCAGGTAGGGTATCACTTTGATTCTGTTTGGTTGGTTTCCTTGTATGCATCTTGGCTCTGGCATGGCCATCTTTACTGGGGTGGACAACACAATTATCTACATCAAATCCCCTTACTCTGCTCCAGAGAGGCCTGGATAGTGCCTAAGGCTGCCTAAAGGAGATGTGCAATGACTTTGAAGTCTCTAATTTCCCTTATAAATTCATGTAAAATTTGCATGTTTTCTGTATTATTACTGAGTTAAAACAGAAGGCTTCTTCCTTACATCTTAAAGAGACCCTCCAGGAAGGGGTTTATGCTAAAGTTGTTTGAGCCAAAGTACCAATCTATAGGGGCTTCCCTGGTGGCTCAGCGGTAAAGACTCCGCCTGCAATGCAGGATTTGCAGGAGATACAGATCTTCCTGGGTCAGGAAGATCCCCTGGAGGAGAGCATGGAAACCCACTCCAGTCTTCTTGCCTGGAGAATCCCATGGACAGAAGAGCCCCACTGGCTACAGTCAGAGGGTCTCAAAGAGTCAGACACAACTGAAGCAACTTATCACGCATACACAATGTACAGGTATCTTGAGGAACAAGAGAACTTCCAGGGCTAAATATTCATCTTTTGATCCAGCTAAAAATCCCTCATCAGATATTTTTCTTTTTCTGTAAAAATGAAAATCTCCTGGGAATGGTCTAAAAGTTGGACCAAACAGAGACGAGGCTGAGATTCTATCCTTGGATCCGGGACACCAGTTCCAGCAGGACCGTCTGGGGCTGTGGGGATTAGCAGTAACTGGTGAGAACAGCTGAGGATTTTGATAAACTTCCATCAAGTCAACACCATGACTCAACTGTGTCCTCCAGAACAAGAAGGACGCTGTGTGGGTCTAGGCACTGACTGCGCAGGTCCCCTGAAAACACTGTGTTTGAAGGGAGCTGGAACCACATCTCTGGGGGACTTGGACTAATTGTCCAGGTTAGTCTGGACAGAGATCACGGGTGTCCATATCATACAGAATGGATGGAGAGACCAGAAGCGGGGGCCAGGCTGGAAGAGGCTCCCTATTGTCATTGAGATTGATTCGGGTGGCCTCTGAGGGCGGAAACCAGGCTGGTGCTCACCTGTTTCAAGTGAGGGCTCAGCAGAGGGAGGCCGAGAGCCCTGTGCAATGCAGGTGGGCTGCCTCCGCAGGAAGGGAGCTTGCTTATCCTGGTTCGGGAGCTAGCTAGCTGACCGCGGCGTGATGGGATTCCATGAAAGAATGGGGTACACATGGAGCTGCAACCCGAGAGCCCCTTCAGGGAAACATTGCTGTCCAGCTGTGAGGAGCACAGTCAGAGGTGAGCAGACAGCCTCCAGCGTCAGCTCTTCAGGGTTGGCTTCGGTTGCAGGGAGCCTTCTCCCTTGCGGCTCACATGTGTATGACTGGAGGCAGCGGGCGCACAAAGCCTCCAGGCAGCTGCAGGACACACCCTGCTGGGCGTTCAGAGCTAGGTTGGCTGAGGCTTTGTTGCAGCTGCATCACTGTTGGGCATCTCCCCTTGCCCTCAACCTCCACTTCTAGAAAACCCTAGCCGCGACGAAAGGATCCTGCATGGACTGGTCACCCAGAGACTCTAGGAGATCATGCTCTCATCACTGACGTACGCTAGCGTGTGAATGAACTCACTGGAATCTCGACAGAGAACAAGTCCATACAGTGCAACCTCAGGAGGTGCCAGCAGGGAGGCCACACAGGAAGAAAAGGTTAAAAGACAATGGGCTGAATTGTATACTTTAAATGGGTGGTAGGTGAGTTCGATCTCAGGAAAACTGCTTACAGTTTTTTGTTTTTTAAAGACAATAGAGTTACTGTGAGGTGGCTGGTCACTCCCAAGCTCTGCTAGGGGGGTCTCACTGTAGCCCCAACCCAGGAGCTGAAAGGACACACGCAAGACCTGTGGCCCCTCAACCTGGCTGTGTGTCCCCACAAAACAGAGCAGGCCTGCCTGGGGCTTGGTTCTCAGTCTTGTCTCAGTGACACCACCTGCCTCGCTGTGCCCCAGAGTCCAGAGGGAGGCGCCCTGCTGGCGGCCAGACCCCAGTGCACCATTTTATTCTCCTGGAACCGGGGTCTGCCGACATCTCCTGTAAAGGACACGCGCCCCCATACTCTGGCAACTACTTAACCCTGCTGCCTAGCACAAAAGCAGCCACAGACACTACGTAAATGGTCCTGGCTTTGTTCAAAGAAAACTTCATTTACAAAACAAGCAATGGTAAAGATCTTGCCCAGGGAATACAGTTTGCTGACCTCTGTCCTAGCATCACGGACCAGCCTACTTGGAACAGATAATTCTTCTCTCTTTGAGACCCAATCAGGTATCATGTTGCAGGTGTCTTCCTTGTCTCATTGGGGAAATGGGACCAAATGGTCTATATATGTAACATAGATTTCAGTTCAGCTGAGAACAGAGGCTCAGAGAATATGGTTCCTGGTCTCAAGGAACCAAACTGAGTTCTGGAGACATGTAAACAAGCAGATAAGTCTCATTTCATGTGCAGAAGAAGTATTGTTGCTGTTCAGTTGCAGCCCTATGGACTGCAGCATATTAGGCCTCCCTGTCCTTTACTATCTCCAGGAGTTTGCTCAAACCCATGTCCACTGAGTTGGTTACGCCATGCAACCATCTCATCCTCTGTCATCCCTTTCTCCTGCCTTCAATCTTTCCCAGCATCAAGGTCTTTTCCACTGTGTCAGCTCTTCATATCAGGTGGCCAAGGTATTGAAGCATCAGTCCTTTCAGTGAATATTCAGAGTTAATCTTCAGGATTGACTGGTTTGATCTCCTTGCAGTCCAAGGGACTCTTAAGAGTCTTCTCCAACACCACAATCCAAAAGCATCAATTCTTAGGTGCTCAGCCTTCCTTATGGTTCAACTCTCACATCCATACTTGACTACTGAAAAAAACCTTAGAAGAAATGTAGGTACATATACAAAGGTTTAGGCTAAAACCATCACTGGCATTGTCACCAAACACAGATTGCTAGGCTGAGGGCTGGGTCCATTGGCCCTTGAGGTGGGCTATTGAAGCGGCATCTTTAGCGCCCTCTGGTCTTTGTTCATCTACAGAGAACTTGCCTTTTCCAGTTCATCTTGGAAGCAAGGACAAGATAATACCAGCTTGTCATGAGGCAGACCCTGCAGGGCTTGTCTTGGTGCAGAAGCCACCAGGAAGGGGGGTGGCCTGGCCACTGTGGGAAAGGCCAGGGGCTGGGTGTGGCTCCAGATGCCACATTCCTGTTTCCTGAGCCTCCTCAGTGTATCGCAGCTTGTGTGTGCGATTTTCCCTCCTCTGTGCCGCCTGGTACCCTCCAGGGCCCTGTCTAGGGGTGCCCTCTGGTGGCCTGCAGCCTGGAAAGCTTTGGTGCCTCTTAAGGAAACAGGCTTCCCAAATGGCTCAGTGGTAAAGAATCCCCTTGCCCATGCAGGAGGCGCAGGTTCAATCCCTGGGTCGAGAAGAGCCCCTGGAGGAGAGCGTGGCAGCCCACTCCAGTCTTCTTGCCTAGAGAATTCCATGGAGAGAGGAGCCTGGTGGGCTACAGTCCATGGGGTCAGACACGACTGACCACCCGTGTGCACGGAAACAGCCAGGCAGGAAGAAAGCATAAGAAAGAGTCGCAGAGCTTTCCCCCAGGCTCCTTCTTCCCAACACAAACTCCAGCCTCCCCCGCCCCACTTCTTTATTTTTTATTCTTTTTAATTTTTTTTGTCACACCACGCACGGCTTGTAGGGTTTTAGTTCCCTAGCCAGGGATCAAACCCAGGCCCTCGGCAGTGACAGCAAGGAATCCTCCTCATTGGACTGCCTGGAAATTGCCCCCTAGGAATTTTGGGACATGCCGTTTTGAGGAGGAATCCTTTTCAACCCCATCAGCTTTCAGTTTGGGTATTCTACCATCAAACCACTCCCTGGAGACTTGGCACTCTGGATTGTTTATGGCAAAGAGATCACCCCAAATCTTCAAAGGCACTAAGGCCCAATGGATAAAAAGGCATCTGTGGATTTTTCTAAGGGGGGGGGAGGCATTTTTCCTTTGCATCTACCCCTCAATGCTGAACCACTGCCCTCCCCCACCCCCAGTCCTGTTCCTTCAGTGTCTCCCATAGCTGAGGCCTCAGTGGAGAAGGGCATCTCCTCCTTGGTGTTAAATGCTCTAAGGAAAGCAGTTCCGGTAAATGTGATCCTTTCGATAGAGCCATTATTCTGGCTGAAGGTTGTGTGCTCCTAACCCTTGGTGGAGGCCATCCACACGTTTCCTTCCTCAACCAGAGGCAAGGTCTGTGGCCCATGCCTTCCAGTGGTGTTGCTGATGGCTGCGACCCTAGCAGCGCTTATCCTTGGTAAAGCAGTAATGTTGGTAGAACCCAGTTTTTGTTCCAGCCTCGCCCCCCACCCCGGCTTTTGTAGAGCTTATCCCTTCTGTCCCTGCCCTGGGGCCCACTCTTCTACTCTAATGCATCCTCCATCATCCAAAAACCTATGTGCACTGATATGCATGTCCCTCCCCAAGGAGGCTTGCCTTTTCCAACCTTTGTTTCTTTTGGAAAAGGACATTGTTCTGGAAACAAAATACCTGGATTTTTCACTCCAGTCCTGCCATTGATGGGCGTGTGATCCCAGACAAACCAATTTCTCTCTATAATATGGTCCAGGCCAGGAATTCTCAACTTAGCTGCACATTAGAATCACACAGGAAGCTTTCTAAAAGTATCTTTTGTTGTCTGGGGCAACCCCAGGAAGTCAGTTTCATTTGGTGTGGGGCAGGACCCAAGCGTTGAGGAAGGCATGGCAACCCACTCCAGTATTCTGGCCTGGAGAAGCCCATAGACACAGGAGCCGGGTGGGCTACAGTCCATGGGGTCACAAAGAGTCGGACGCAATGAAGCGACTTAGCACGCACCATGCAGGACCCAGGCTTTAGGGCTTTTTATTGTCTTTGGATAGTTATCCAGGGCAGTCAAGTGGAGCTGTTCAAGCAACTTCCAGTCATCAGGAGGGTTCAGAAGCTTAGGTGGGTGGGGAAAGGGAAGTCTCCGAGAGCCCTAGCATTGTCCCCTACTATTTGCCTACATGCTAAGCCAGCCCTTAGCATCCCTCATAGCTATGAGGCTTCCCTCACGGTTCAGTCGGTAGAGAGACTGCCTGCAATGCAGGAGACCTGGGTTTGATTCCTGGGTTGGGAAGATCCCTTGGAGCAGGAAATGGCAACTCATTCCAGTATCCTTGCTGGAGAATCCCATGGACAGAGGAGCCTGGCGGGCTACAGTCTGTGGGGTCACAAGAGGTGGGCACGACTGGGCAATCAGGCACACACAATCCAGCCCTGGATTCAGGAAATCCATGTGGAAGGCCATCTAGAGCAAAGAGAAAAGCACGGGACAGCAAGGGCTGTGGTAATTAAGGAACGCAGTCTTTTTATAAAAATTCTAAGCAGAGCCCTTTCAAGCCTCCAGAGCTATGGTGTGGTTCCATCAGCTTCGGGGTGACTGAGCAGCAGGCAATGTCACGTTTAGCGGCCAGATTGTCCTATAACCGAAGACGGGGCTGTGGGAAGAAGCACAGGGGCTTGAGGCCAGACAAGACTGAAGCTGGCTTAGCCCAGGAAGCACCATGATAACTGGTCCCAGAGCCAGCACCCCGCCCATTTCCCACTCCATCTGAAGACAGCAAACCCTGCAGCCATCGGTTGACTGCATGGACTCCTACCTGATCCAGGTGCTTGGGTTAAAATGCCTGCTCGACTGCTTACTAGCCATGTAACCTCAGACACATTGCTCAACCACTCTGTGCCTTGTTCCCTTCCTGTAAGATGGAAATAATAATAATGTCTACCTCTAATTAGATGGGTTGGTACTTGAGCTGTGCATGAAACTTAAAATGTGCTAAAGAATTATTTCCTTTCATTCAGGAGAAACCTCACACTATTCTGGAATGGGAATCCAAAGACCTGGCTTTCCCTCCCAGCTCCACCTTGATTTAGCTGGGTGTTCTGGGGTGAAAGTGAAAGTCGCTCAGTTATGTCCGACTCTTTGCAGCCTCATGGACTGTACAGTCCATGGAATTCTCCAGGCCAGAATACCGCAGTGGGTAGCCATTCCCTTCTCCCGGGGATCTTTCCAACCCAGAGATAGAACCTAGGCCTCCCGCACTGCAGGTGGATTCTTTACCAGGGGTAGGACTCTTTACCAGGGTACTCCTCTGGGGTAGGTGACCTCATTTCCCTACACCAGGCCCTCTGTTCTAAACTAAGGAGTAGGACTTACTCGAAAGTCCTCCATGGATCCCCACTGACCTCACAATAAAGTCCCAGGTCCCTGGCTTAGCCTTCAGTGCCCTTGTTGTCTCCAGCTCCTGCCCTTCCCTCCAGCCTCAATCCACAGACCTCCCAAGGTGGTCACGGCTGCTGACTGGGCTTGTAAGGCATCATCATATCATATCTCTGCTCCACTCAAAGGCTGCCCATGGCTTCTTGTACCACTGAGAGTAAAACCCCAGGCCATCTGTATAGCCTGCCTGGCCCCACAATCTGACCTCAGCTCCCACCTCTCTCCCTCTCCACCTGACACCCAGTTCTCTGGCTTCTTGGCTGTCCCCAAGACTCTGTTCCTAGGCTCTGGAGAGAGAAAGGGCAGGTAGGCTGCAGTCCTTCTGGAAGCTCTGAACCATGAAAGTGGCCTTCCCTGACCACCCTGTACACAATGGCACACTGCCCCATCATCCTGTCTCATGTTTCCCAACTGAAAGACATATCTGACCAAAAAGGATAGACTTCTTTTACAGGTGATGTCACACATGGGGATGGATGGGGAGGCTATTTTAGGAGCAGTGGGAAGATTCTTAGCTGAGGTCCTCAGATCAGGACACTGGGGCAATGCCCACCACCTGTGAGCATACAGAACAGGAAAACATGGCAAGCCATTCAGCTCAGCCCATCTCACCAGAGGACTAAACCCTGAATTTAGACAGATGGTCTGTTCTCTCTGAAAGGGCTCGAGAAAACAGACAGTGCTCCAGACTCACCACGCCCACCCTGTCCGTCATCATACCTCCAGGCACCTAGGGAGCCACCAGGGCTGGCGGCCACCTGGGCTGTCCCGCTGTGGGCAGGACACTCCGTACTGTGTCTTACTTCTGTACTATGTCACGTGACCCCTGGTGGCTTCCAGAATGAAGCTACGAGGTGTGATGGCAGATGTCTGGCGGGAAATGCCACCCTTTAATTGTTGTCATGGTTTTTCTGAAAAAAAAAAAAAAAATGGAGTCCTTTCTATTCAAAGCATAATTCAGTTAATTTTCCCAATATAAGTAAATAACCTAAAGTGTAAGCAGGCCTTTCCATGGCTGACCAGTGGTTAAGACTCTGTGCTCCCACTGCAGGGAGCACGGGTTCGATCCCTGGTCAGGGAAGTAAGATCCCACATGCCACACAGTGCGGTCAAAAAAATTAAAAAGTAAAGTATAAGCAAATTCTCTCGCAGGCTGTGCTGACTCTCTGCCTCTGCTCCATTTAAAGACCTCCCCTGGCAGAGCCTAGGCCCCGCTTTCCCTGAACCTACTCAGAAGTTCCCTCTCCCACGGTGCTGCACTGATTTCCCGTGGGCGTCATGTGTCGGGGGGGGGGGCATAAAGGGGCAGCAAGGAACACCTGCCCACACACCTGGGCTCCCAGATCTGTGTCCTTTGTCCAGTCCTAACACCACCCTGGTCTAGGGAGAGCCAAGAGAGGCTGGGTCCCCAGAGTCTACCAGGGGTTTATGACGTGAGGAGTGAGCAAGGGACACCCACAAAAAGCAAGCTAGGGAAGATTTATGTAACCATTTCCTAAACAATCGAGTTAACTTTTGTGAAAACACTTGGGACTGCTTCAGGAGAGAAGAAAATCCAGAGTGGACTGGAGTCGTTCTGGAAGTTCTAAGACCCAAATCCAAAGCTCACTCCTTCTGGGAAGGCCTCTCCAGGGCAGGATGAGCCCTCTCCACTGCAGGTCTTGTTGCACAAATCCTCATGGGCGCCTCGCAGGTGGTACTCAGCAGTCACCACCTTCTCTCGTGATCACTGAAGTACGGGGTGAATCACCCTTCGGGAGACCTGCCCTGGACCTGGGGCAGAAGACTGTCTGTGAGATTCATTGCTTCCCACACTTCCCTGCACTCTGCCACTGAGCACAGCCTAGTGGGATCCATGTTGCTCACCAGACTTAATGCCCTGGGAGGGGAGGAGCCATGTTGGTCTAGTTCAGACCCACGTGCCCTAAGCCTTGTGCAACGCCTAGACCATGATCTATGGTCATCAATCAATATTTGTTGAATGAAGGAATCTCCCCAACTAGAATGCAGCTGGGGCCATGCTTTATATTCTCTGCATTCTTATCTATACTTATCACAGTATTGGCACCCTTGTGATTTTCTGGTTGAATGAATAAATGGAAGGAAGATTTCACAGCAGAGATATAACTTGAACTGGGCCTTCAAGGATGCAGCAGTCTACAAAGTCCCAGAGAGAGTGATGTGGTTAAGATCTCATCAGCCTTTCACTGTGGTCCAACTCCCTTGATGGAGTCTTTCATATTAGACCCGATTAACAATGAGGACCCCCCTGATGGCTCAGATGGTAAGGAGTCTGCCTGCAGTGCGGGAGATCCAGGTTCGATCCCTGTGTCTGGAAGACCCAGGAAGATCCTGTGTTGTGAATTTCCCCTGGAGAAGGCAATGGCAACCCACTCCAGTATTCTTGCCTGGAGAATCCCATGGATGGAAGAGCCTGGTGGGCTGCAGCCCATGGTGTTGCAGAGTCGGTCAACACTAAAAGACTCACTTTCACTTTCAACAATGAGGAATGCACCCAGAGGCATAATAGAGAAAGTATGCCAGCTGCCTCAATTCTGCGCCTGGCACCAGCCATATACACACCCTGGGGTCGTCTTTATACCCTCCTAGTCCAGCAGAATGCCTAGCACATGGCAGATTTCTCATTAATATGTGTTGAATGAAATCAAATATAGCCAATCCATTATTAAGTATCTCGTAGCCCATAAGTCTCTGGATTTAAGGGAAATGTGTGCAGAAGTGGAGACTCAAGTAAAATATTCCTAATCTGCCAGGCTAGACTCTGCAGCCTTAGTTTCTGCAGAATTAAAGGATTAAGTCTGAGATAGGCACCAAGCCGTGTCAAGTGCAAGCTGTAACCTTCATTCTGAAGTCTGTCACACACCAGACCTAGAGGCAAGAGTCGCTCCCTTATAGCTCAGTGCGAAGGAGTCTGGCCCAGCCCCTAGGGAGAGAAGTGGGAGTGGGGGATACATGATCCATGTGAGGGTGGATGGGTACAGGGGCATCTGATGGAAGGCAGGGTCCTGAGGAAGGGAGGTACCTAATTCACAGCATGGAAGGAGGTGTTTAGAGGCCTCACAAGGTGAGTGGTGGGTCACCCCAGTTTCCAGAATCGTAGTCTCTTTTCTTCCAGAGAGTCTGATCCATGGATAATTTGAGCTTGAATATTTCAAATGCAGGGCATTGAGCACAAAGGAAAACATAATATTACCTTTTCCTCCTGTCTGTACCTCTGCCCCCAGTAAACAGAAGAGATGGCACAAAAGAGGTTGGAAGGGGAGGAGAGCGGGGGCAGGGGAGGGGAGCGGAGGCAAGGGCGGGGAAGGAAGAAGCGAGAGAGAAAAGCCAGCAGTCAGATTTTTGCCTCTCCATCCCCCGTCTGCACTGCAGGAAAGTTCCTTTGGGCTCCCACATGGTGCAGGTGCTGCTGGCAAGGCCCCTTCTGGGAACCGGGGCTCACCACATGGTGCAGATGCTGCTGGCAAGGCCCCTTCTGGGAACCGGGGCCTGACGAGCAGCTGTGAGCCAGCGCAGGGCAGAGCCAAGCGAGTCACTTACCTGCTGGGCTCCCGTGTATTTGTGGGGTCTCTGGACAGGACCTGGGAGGACAATCGAGGGCCACCTTCATCCAGCTCTGTGACTCTGCCCTCCAGGAGCACTCCAGTGGCTGCCAGGGCGCACTGCAAAGCTCCACCCCTGCCAGCCCCAGGACAAGACGCTGCCAGCTCGCAGCTCAGGGGAGCTCTCCCCGGCCCACCAGACCCCTCTTTCTCAAATGGGTGGCCACACACTGCATCCCTGCCCCTTTGCTTAAGGACTTTGAGCCTCAGTTCCTTTAGGTATTCGTTATTACGGGAGCAATATCAGTAACCTCCCCCGCCATGACAGGGGGCTGCCAGCACAATCCAGGGAGACAGTGGGTGTGAGGCCAGGATGACCACACCCAGGTGGTTGTGGTTTAGTTGCTAAGTCATGTCCGACTCTTTGCAACCTCATGGACTGTAGCCCACCAGCTCCTCTGTCCATAGTATTTCCCAGGCATGAATAGTGGAGTGGGTTGCCATTTCTTTCTCCTGGGGATCTTTCCAACCCAGGGATCGAACCCAGGTCTCCTGCACTGCAGGTGGCCTCCACTGCCACCTGACACCCCGGGTTCCAGGTTAATTACGAAGGACCAGGGGAAAGGCAGCACGTGCTCAGAGTGACCGCTGGTGATGAGGGTGAGGGCCAGCCGGGCTCTGCCCGTCCTCTCCCAGCAGGTCTGCAAGCAAGGCCGTGGGGCACGGGCAGTGGTCCCAAGCACTGAGAGCTGGCACCGTGGCTACAACAGGCCTGAACTCAGGACCATGCCAGAGGGCCAGCTGGGGCCTTTCAGGGGCCCAGGCAGGGAGGTCAAGCAGGAGGGTCTGGGTCACAAGCTCACTTGGAGCCCCTTGGATTGTTTCCAGTTCTTACCAGGATGGAACAGCCCTAGAGGGCACCTCATAGAGCTGCCCAGGCTAAACCAGAATTTCACGAGCGCCCCTCAGGACCCCCCAGTCCTCAGAGTCCTGTCGCCTCTACTATTTTGCTAGACTCCTTCCTGAAGAACGTCAGCGCCTTCTTCAGTGACCAGGAGATAATAGAACCGAAATACTCAGAGAGGCCCCGGGGGGGCTGGCATGGAGCCTGGCATCACTGGGAACAGAAATGAAGGAGTGGGCCCGCCCATCCCGGGTGAGCGCTAGGGAAGGGGTTGACAGGGCAGCCAGTGGGCACGAGCACCTAAGCGGCCACCACCCAGGATAGAATGTGAGGTCAAGAAGATCGAGAGAACGCTAGGAGCCAGAGAAATGAGACAGTGCAGTCTTTCTGGAGTCAGGAGGGCCTTCACAGAGGAGCTGGCATTTCAGAAGAGTCGCCACTGAGCCATGGTTCAGCCCTCAGGCTGCGTGTAGGCTTTGATTCAACCACTTTTACAAGCAAATAGTTCCAAACTCTCCAAACGTGTGTTGTCTCCTGTGTAAAATGAGGAAAAGAACATTTCTATGGAAATGTTTCTATAGGAAGAATTCTATAGGAAAAATTGCTATAGGAAGCAGCTATGGTAGTAGAGTGTGGTCATGTCCACAGCACTGAGCAGGCTGTCTGCTGTAAAAGAGCCCCAGTCACCACTCACTGTTACTAAGGACCGGTGGGGTTTGAACTTACAAAGAAGGTGGGGAAAGCGAAGGTGTGGGAGGATGTTTAGATCAACTTAGCCCATCGGTTTAGGTTTCAGCTACTCAAGGCACAATCTCATTTTAAATAACCAAGGAAGTTTTCATTTAAAGAACTCTAGTGGGGAAACGTCTTATGAAATGAAAATTCCTTTTGAAAGCATGAAGAATCTCTCCCTGTTTCCTAGTTTCAAGTCTGAGTTTCATAACTCAGTTATTTCAGTGTGTATCGAGCAGGTCCTTTATTGAGGATGTCATGCTGAGGATTTGGCAATTCAGAGATCAGGTGGTCTCCAACCTCAAGGAGTTTCCGAGTAACAAGTGCACAGGTCCTGGGGAGACAGGTATTTTTCAAGAAGCCTAGTCCAGACCCTCTTTCAAATATCTCTCGGGAGCTGGACGGGTTCCCCTACCCACACAACCCCCTACTCCATACCAGGTTCCTCAGTGTTGGGAAGATCAGCTTTTTCTGCCAAGATCAGGGCCAGTGGGCCACTACTGGCCCAGATGGGTCAAGCACCCCCCAGCTAGAGGTGAACATTGGAGGTCTGGGGAGAAATTCCAAGACCCAAGAGGAAAACTTCCCCAACCAGCCTTCCTTTACTGAATTTAAAATTAATAGCCCAACTGTAAAGAGCTTTTGCTCTGTGTTCACAGGGGAAGGACCAGCCCCTGCAGATCTGACCTTGACTCTGAGTCTCACCTCTCTCGCCGCAGACCAGAACCACAGAAAACATTAACCCTCAGTTCTCCAAACGGGTGCTCTTTGGCAAAAGACATTCAGCCTTGTGTGGGGTTGTTGGAGGCGGGGGTGCAGAATATCTTCATCATTGCTTCCTGAGCTATACCTGCTATATGAAGGGGTTCATCACAACATGAGATGGATTCTTTCATCGTCCCCATCTTGCAGATGAGAAAACTGAGACTTAGTAAGATTGAGTAACCTATCCAATGATCATACAGCTAAAATGAGGAATGAATACCATGGGTGGACACCAAAGCCTGTATTTTTAACCACAGTTCTGCCAACACCCAACTACTGCCGTGATTTGGATACTCTGCTACATTTTCTTAAGACGCCTTTCATGTCAGAATAGGAGAACTGCGAATTGTATACAAGGGGGTTGGAAACTCACAGCCTGGGGATAGGGGAGAATGTATCAGGACAGGAAATAAGTTTCATTTGGCTATAATAATATTTAAAAAATAGAATTTTAAAATTTAAATTATTTGTCTAGCCTGCCATGTGTTTTATTACATCTGGCCCTTTGCATGTGTAATTACCTGCCTGGGCCCAGAGAGTATTTGAATCCATGACCCCTGGTAAAGCCCATCCCACCCCACTGTGACTTCGGGGCCGTGCCTTGAATCCTTTTGTTCTGAAGGCTCTTCACCTTCTTTCCTACAGAAAGTACTTTGGGGCTGTCTCACCTGCAGCGAGAATTCAGAACCAAAGAGCCAGTCAAGCCAATGAGACTCTAACATTTTCTCCTACTCTGTCCACCTTGTCTCTCCCTGGCTGCCCTGCAAAGGACTCCACAGTCCTAGACAGGCAGCCTGTGTTCCCGAGGCCGGAAGTCCGCTGAGTGTGGGCAGCTCCAGCGGGAGCCTGGCTGTCAGCACTAACCCCACAGTCTTCTCTGGACTCAGGAATCCACAAGCCTAGCATTGACAGAGGCCCCCAGGTGCAAGGCTGGGCCACTGCTCTAGTTTCTGCAGACCCGAGGCAGCTCTCAACTCAGACCTGCCACGTTCTTGGGACGGCAGCTTAAGTGAGGCCTCTGGGTCCAGCAGAGAGGGTGGCTGGTCCCCCCAGGTGTCCTAAGGGCTCTGGACACTCCTCTGTTTAAGTGTTCCAGGACAAAATCTTGGGCAACCTTGTTTCATGAAACCAGGAGTCAGCTTCCTGATGGGAAAACTGCTGTGGAATAAAAGGGTATGTGTGTGTGTGTGCGTGTGCGTGTGTGTGTTAGGGTGAGGATGCAAGGAAAGAGGGAAAAAAGAGAGGAAGGAAAAAACAAACAGCCCAACTCAAAAGACATGTGGTTTTCTTCTTGTGTTTGATGCAAGGGCTTCGTGGTTTAAGTGAAGATCGGAGCCCAGAATGTGGGAATGCTAAAGACTGGGTGGGGCTGGGCAGCGTCCTGAGAACAAAGAGTCTATTGAGGAAGGTCTGCCCAGGGAGAGGTGGGCAGAGGAGGGCGGGCGTCTCTAGCTCACCTGGGAGGCCACTTGGCCAGGCTTCTGGTCTACCCAAGAAGCTGTCACAGCCTGACTCACACGGGAGCCCTTCTGCCTCTGAAACGGCAACTCAGACGCAGTACTGTTCAAGGGAAGTTTCCAAGCCTGTGAGCGTGGGCTTGGAGTTCTGAAAACAAAGTCCCTATGGAGAAAGACATGAGATGAAGACAAAGTTTTGAATTCTGTGCAGTCACTAACAGTGACCCTGAGCTTGGACCAGACCACTTACAGCTCCAGCTTCCCAAGACTCTAGACTCTTTGAGACGTGACCTGTCTTCCTTCTCTGAAGCCCAGCAACATCAAGTTTATATGACACTTAAACTTGCCAGATGCTCTTCTAAATGTTCTCTACTAACTCATTAATCTTCATAAGTCTGTAAAATGGGTCCCATGACTATTTCCATTTTACAGATGAGGAAACTGAGGCTCAGAGAGATTGGGTGACATGCTAGATTGGGAATCCGGGTAGTGAACTCTGTTACCAATGATGTACTGGCTCATTCTGGGAAGATGAGAACTCCCAAGATGAGGCCAAAAATGAGATTCCCAAGGCACTGACCCCTACAGTCCATTCCCTTCCTCCAACTCCCAACCCTCTCCCCCAGTACACACAAACCAATGCAAAAGATGATGTCCACCACCCAGAGAGGCTAGGAGGCCTGGAGAAAGGCAGGTGGCAGGTCCATCTGGCTCCCCTGCCTTCTGAGAGGCAAGAACTGGACTCTGGCAAAGATGAAGCTCTTGACAAGCCAGACTCCTACCATGCAAAGCAGCCTTTGAACAAAATCTCTGCTATGATTACAGTGCCTCAGGCTTGGAATTTTTGGCACATTTTTTTTCTAAACATTGGAAACCCCATTGACTATCACTATTGTTACTGGAAACCTCTTTGAAATAGTTACATAAGAATAATACTGGTGCTCCCATCAACTCAGTCAGGGTCACTCCCCACCAGATCCAGAGTGAAGGCCACAGGGCTGCATATGCACACACACACATGTGGTGTCATCTGCGTATCTGAGGTGATTAATATTTCTCCCGGCAATCTTGATTCCAGCTTCTGTTTCTTCCAGTCCAGTGTTTCTCATGATGTACTCTGCATATAAGTTAAATAAACAGGGTGACAATACAGCCTTCACGTACTCCTTTTCCTATTTGGAATCAGTCTGTTAGATGTGTATAAGAGACAGGCACACACACACATGCCTGCACACATACACACACACACACACACAGGCCTGCACACACACACACACACACCACACACACACACACACACAGAGGCCTGCACACACACACACAAACACAGAGGCCTACACACACATACACAAACACACACACACACAGAAACCTGCATACCCATGCCTGCACACCCACACCCACACCGGGCTGCACACCCACACATACACAGGGCTGCACACCCACATCCACACACACACAGGCCTGCATACCCACACACAGGCCTGCACACACACACAAACACAGAGGTCTGCACACACACACATACACACACAGAGGCCTGCACACACACACACACATGCCTGCACACCCACACCCACACCCACACAGGACTGCACACACACACACAGGCCTGCACACACACACACAGGCCTGCACACCCAATATATACATAGGCCTGCACATAACCCCACACACACACACAGGCCTGCACACCCCCCCACCCCCGCAT